>CAJNDV010036108.1:0-35321 GCA_905221635.1 Symbiodinium sp. CCMP2456
AACTTCATCTCATGTCTACTGGCTTCCATTGGGTCGGTCGACAGCCAAGCTGTAGAATGGCAGATGTTTTGGCTCCCGCGTGGCTCCGTACTTGTACGGATACGGACGACATTGAGATGCAAGTGAAGAAACAAGATCGGCGCGAGGACCTTGCACATGACAGAGGAAAAGAAGAGTCCCCAAACAAAAGAGTTCGCAACATGGAGGATCAAGCACGAGAAGCCACAACGTCAGACACAGGTGCTGCCGACACTCTGGTGAAGCCACCGGTAATGTGAGGGCCAGTTTAATCCAACGGGCCTCTGTAATGCGTTTTGCCGGGCTTATTCAGACCGGTACCAAAACTTGGGGGGGTCTCGTTAATGAGTTGCTTTTGGCTGGCGGATTTTCTTGGATTTTGCCTCTGCTCTGCTAATGGTCAATCTTAAGGCAGCCACAATTTGCTTCCCTGAAGCCCGAAGCTCTCCCTAAACCCAAAACCCCCTTTAACCCCAAAGCATAAACCTTAAAAGCTTAACCCTACTGTATCCATTACTGTACTACTTGGTCGATTGTGGAGGGGAGTGTAGGCAGGAGGCAAAAGTCTTCAAAACGAAAGGTGTCTAGTCTTGGTAATTATCTTGAAGTGATCGGGGCTTGGTTTCGAGCTTGTGGTCATGTCCACACCCCGATAAACAGCTCTAGGTACCCCTAAACCCTCGTACTGTATGACTATTGTACTACTACAGTACAGTACTACTACTATACTACTGCAATTTACTAAGTGTACTGTAGTACTACTACTGTACTACACTACTACTGAACTACTGTACCACTACTGTGCTATTACTATAACTTCTGTACTGTTACTGTATACTACTACTGTATTACTGTACTTTTACTTTTACTATTACAGTTCTACTGTACCATTGCTGTACTACTACTGTACTTACTACGACTGAATGAGCGGATAGCACCAGGCCTCAGACATGGTCGATTGTTGAAGGCATAATCAAGCTCTCAACTTTTGGTCGGGAAGAGGCCGCCACATTACAAAACAACCTTACGTTAGCAAACCAAAACACTACGCAAGAAGGCCTTCGACAGGAAGCCCCAAGCTGGCTCTCCGAGCAAGCACTCTTCGGGCCAGCCGCCTATCAGATTGCCCGCCAAGTAGATCGTGAGGCGACCGCGGCACATGAGGGCTCCTGTGAGCACGTCTGTGCTCTGCGCATTTGCTTGCAGATGTTTGCAGTTTGCAGAGCCACGGCCGCGTCCTCGGAGCGCTTCGACGTCGGGCGCTACCAGCTCGCAGAAGCTCAGGTCGACGGAAGCTTCCAGGCTCTCCTCCGCCGTGTGCATCATCACCAGGAACCGCGCCGCGCCTCCGCTGTGAGGCAAAACTACGACAGAAGCGCCCTCGCAACCACCTTCCGCCGTTTGCCTCGCAGCATGGGCTCCTCTTGGGCCTGCTTGAAGGCCTTCTTGAGGTCGACACCGGCCTCCAACTCAGTCTGAGTCTGCATAGGCCAGGCCGTCTTCCACTGCTTTCTGATCGTGCCGAGGCTTGGGCAGCCTTCCAGGCCTGCCCGAGGCGACTCACCGGTCCGGAAGGCGACTGCACAGAAGTGGGCAGGCCTTGGCCGCCAGGAGCTCGTGCATCTTCAGGTGGTACACCTGAACCTGCCGCGACGTAGCGATAGTGAGACAGCACCAAAAAAGCTGGGTCCAGGCAGCTCAACGCACGGCGGCCGCTCGGCGCTCTGCCCGGCCACGGGCTCGAAGAGTCGGAGGTGGCCTCGCTGGGCCTCCCGGAAGACCTCATGCCCATCTCTACCGACCGGCTGCATTGCATGTTCAGATGGAGAGAAGTAACTTTCCGCCTGGTCCTCGAAGTCGGCTTCGAAGAAAAGGCGATGCCCGGCCTGGCGGCTCAGGGGGCGACATCTCGCGTCTCAACGTGTCTGCAGGCCGCGCCCATCGAGGCGAGCCTGCAGCTTCTCCAGGCACCGAGGTCGCAGGGAACACAGCCGGAGCCCCGTGCGTTCTTCGGCCTTCGAGCGGGAACCATGATGGTCACGTCACACAAATCGACATCACGCCGCTGCTTTCAGACAGCATCAAGCCACACATGAAAAGATTATACGCATCCTTGCACAGATTCGTCGAGGGACTTGGGGGTAGTCTCTCTGAAGTCGAGCGTGAAAGGAACGAATTCTTGAACGCATGCACCGGCGGTGTGGCACCTTCGCAATGAGCGTTTCAAGTGCATACTCCATCAGATCCAGCTCCGCCGTCACCGTGTCCATCTGTTCCTTCCGGGACGGGGCGGGATCGGATGCTGATGCGCTCGGTGTTGGGGCGACGTTTGGTCCTGTTGCTGCCGGTACTCTCCTGAAGTGTCACGGACGCACAGGGAAAGGACCTATGAAGGCATGAGAAGCCACATGCTGACATCGAGGAAACGGCCGAGGATGCTGGCCATCAATGGTGTGCCCCAAACCTCGGAAGACGACCAGAGTCTCTCGTGCTCTGCATGCATGGCAGCTCCATTCAATCCTGCCGAAATCCACGGGCCGCCTCGCTCATTGCAATAGGGAAACGATATGCGCCAAGTTGCCACGTCCGGCAGTGTTTCCAGGATCTGCTCTGGGACCTTGGAGATCCTGCACACTGCGTAAGACTTCAACGAAGTTTCACAGGCGACGCATTGCATCGCATATACTCACCATCGGCAGGTGCTCCTGGCTGCGATGCCCGGGCTCAGCGGCAGCAGCTGCAGGGGTCGGAATTGCAGCCTGGGGCGCCCCGTGGAAGGAGTCGTGAATGCGCATGCATCACCACAACGGGCTGGGGCCCTGGGCTGCTCGGAGAGCTCGGCTCGCAGGGTCATCTCCGACAGAAAGGCCGCAGCAGGAGTGCCGCCACTGCTCGCTGTGTCCTCCAAGGACGTCCGGAAAGCACCTCCAACTACGACTCGGCTGCAGCCGAAGCGAAGGAGCTTTGAAGGTGTGTCAGGCTGTTTTGCATATCGATTTATATGCATACCTACATTTTCCGTTTGCGTGCATACATACATGCATAAAGCAACGTTATACATATATATATATATATATATATTATGTGATGTATGCATGCAAGTGGAGAGTACAGAGCCGGCCTTGCGTGGGCCAGAGCTCGATGGAACGGTCTCCTTTTCTGAGCCGGTCGCCTGCTGTGCACTGCATGACTCTGTCCCGGTTCAGCCCCTGTGCCTCCCTGGCCCTAAGCACATCAAGAAGGCGTATTCTCTTGCGTCCCTGCTTGTGCCGCTCGACTGATCGAGCCTTTCGCTCCCAACATTTTCAGCAGGGAGCCTGGCGCCAGACCCGCTGCGGTGACCAAGACCTTGCCGCCGCAGGCCTCTACTCGCCTTGGAGCCCAAGCCCCGTTTCCAGGGGCTCAAGCAGCGAAGCAGCACTCCCTGAAGCTGAGGGCAGCACACTGGCGTCTCTTCTTCCCGATCCTCCTCTGACTCATCCTCCATTTCCCGCGAAAGGCCCCAAGACGCCGAAACACTCAAAGTCGAAAGGGCCTGTTGT
Organism: Symbiodinium sp. CCMP2456; assembly: GCA_905221635.1. Classification (NCBI taxonomy): domain Eukaryota; class Dinophyceae; order Suessiales; family Symbiodiniaceae; genus Symbiodinium; species Symbiodinium sp. CCMP2456. The sequence goes on from CAJNDV010036108.1 coordinate 3,561, forward strand.
AGGGCCTGGCCCTGGGCGCTCAAAGCTTGATCCTTATTACCCTGGTCCCGTGGTTGTACAGCGGCACTCAAACCTCAACAGCTCATAGCACAAACCCGATCGTTCAGCTCAGACCCCAAAGCACCCCACTCCCCGGCAGGCACTGCAAGCGGGCGCCCTCCCTCTTGCAGCGCTGTCCTTCACCTTCACCGCCAGGCAGGCGCGGCAGGGAAAGGCCACCGCCGGCCAGCCCAGGAGCTTTCGCCAAACTATGGGGTCTGTATCCTGACGGGCAAGAGTTTGATGCAAGCTTTCGTGAAGTGCGTTCCGCGGAAGGGGCAGTTGCAGTTCAAAAGGCCGCTTGCAATCCAAGCGTCCTGCCAGCGCTCGCCATCCACCCGGGCGACGACCACGCGTTCCTCGCCCCTCGAACCCTCGGCCGCGGCACCGGCGGCATGCTGCCAAGCCCGGCGAAGCAGGGCTTCTGCGCGGCTGCTGTCGGAGTGGTGCAGAGTGATCGCAGGGGAGAAAAGCCAGTCAGAGTCCTGCAGTTACGAAAAGAGGGCGAAGAAGAAGCAGGGCTTCACTACCTGGTGCCTCCTTGCGTCGCAGCCGTACCTGACACCCTGGAGGCTGCAGGCCACAGTCGGCCGGGAGGACGAAGCCCTGAGCAGGCTTCGCTTATGAAGCTCCGGCTGAGTTGAAACGACATCCCTCCCTTCAATGTATGAGTGCCTGTACGTGTATATATCTCACCGAATTCCCAGATGGTCAAGTCGGTCATGCGACGATGCACTCCGGCAACTTATTATTGGACCATGCGAGGCCAGCCCACGTGCTCGTTACTTGGGAAAGAACGCTTTTGTCAGGATTGCGGGCTTAACGTACTTCGCTGCAGTGCTTGAACCAGAGTGCAAACATTCAGTTTAAGCTTTTCAGGGCTGCAGTCTTCAAGCTCGGTTTAGTCGCGCGCTCGCACAATGCAGGCATGGAGAGCCAGGCAAGAGACCCTAAAACAGTTTACCCTTAACACCAGGAACACCAGACCGAAATCCCGGAGAAGCCTCCATGCAACCACCTGCCAGCTACGCATTCCACTCCTACTATCTACCCAAGCTTCATTGATGTTCGTCATTTAAGGCTTCAGATCAATGGCTACTCTATGGCGTCGCCTAGAGTCTAAAGTGCTAGCTTATGGCATCGCCGTCGCGGGGAGAGGGCGGGGCATAGCTATGATCATTTACATCCGCAGGACTAAAGATCCGTCGCTCTTGCCCTATGCGGAGAAAGGCGAAGACCGAAAAGTGCATTTTACGTGGCCTCGCTAGCGGAGGACTTAATCCACCCGAATAAACTTATTATACTACTATAACGTAAGGGGGAACGGTTTTGCATATGAGCAGGAAGATGAGCATTATAGTATTAGTATTTGCATGAAATATTATGTTTGTCGTTGCTACTGCGGCTGGTTTTATTGCTGCTTTGTCCTATGTCCCATGATTGTCTTTGTAGTCCTCCACGTCCTCCTCATCCTCAACACCATTACCAATACCATGTCATTACCACAGTTATGGCTGCAGTTGTTAGCTGTATGTACATGCATGTGCAGGTACGCAGGTCCAGTACAGGTGCAATCATATTATATATATATATATACATGTATTTTTCATATGTAACTATAGACACACACACACATATATATATATATATATATGCACACACAGAAAATCTACATATGCACTTTTTCCTGTCCTCCAAAAAAACCGGACACTGCCTCCTCGCAGAAGCGCACTTTGCCGATGCCAGTCACGATGTCACGCTTGTCGATGAGTTGAACAGGAGATCCTTGTCGGAAGCTGTCCTGACCATCTTCTGGTGTGGTAACAGCTTTGGTCCTGGGGTCTGTTGACGGACTCTCTGATGCCTATATAGTCACTCGGTGAAAAGGGTGCTGCTCCTGAGGATTCCGATCTCGCCACCCCTCCTTCAATGGCCTTTCAACAACACCGCTCCGAACCGATGTTCGCGCATGTGTCTTTTAGGCACGGTGCCTGTCACACAAGCAGTCGCTAGCCGATGCTGACCTTCCCCGAGACCTTGAGGCATCTATCAAGCACATCGCCCGTCCTGTGTGATCAGGTGATCCTCGGAAAGGTGCAGAACGGAGGACTTCGAAGGCTCCCTCGCTTTGCCCTCCTCGTCGACCACCCTCAAAGCACAGCATTGCCAGCATCAAGCATCAGCAAGAAAAAACGCTGGATGTCGGCTGAAGCTCTCTGCAGATGTCCACGCTGATCGATGAACTTGTGCTTGATCTTCCGCAGGTCGACTCGGCGCAGACTCCGAGGGCCAGGCTGATCGGTGCCAGAGGGCCGGCTGGTCACGACGACGCAGGCGCAGCGATCGCTGTTCTTCCTGCAAGGGTCTTGGGGGCCAACGCAGCACAGCCCCGGTTAGAGTCCAAGTGCTGCCGAAAAGCTGCAGCCAGCCGTCGAGCCAGCTGATGATGCGCCGCCTGTCCGTTCCCGCTTCGTCCAAGCCGTCCAGCAGCAGAAGCAGCTGCCGACCACCTGACAATCTCGCCAAATCTGACAGTGTTATGGGGGAGGTGGCTGCAGGCGCGCCATGGGCCTTGTAAAAGCTCCTGACCGTCCTTGCCAAAAGCCTGCGCGGCCCAAGCCTGCAGCCTCAGATGCACATGCCTGCCACTTTCCTTCCCGACGCCAGACGTAGAGCAGTCTTTCCGACTTCCAACTTCTTGCAGATGAGAGGCATGTCGCCGTCTTCCTGCAAGGCAATGCCCATGGACCCTTACTTAGCTGCATCTATTCTGAGAGGCTGCGCGGTCTTCCAATTTCGATATCTTAACAATCCCTACGAAGGCAGCACGGGTCTTCCATCGACCATCGAGGCGGAACAGCTACAAGTCGGCGTTGAGTCGACATATTGTACATACTGAAAACGAACCCATGCACCTTTCCTCCCTTTGGGCAGGCCCTGGTTAGTTACTTAGTGACTTAGTGATTGTCATAACACGTTGGCAAGGACCCTCCACGTCTTCGTCCCGTCCTGAGCATACCGAGCGAGCTCGGCAAGCGGAACTCTCAGCGGGACCAGCCGCAGAGCCTTCTCACCTCAGCCGCAAAGAACGCTACAGACTCAGAAGATGCCAGCTCTCCCGAATAAGGGCCGTGCGCGCCAGCTTCACCTGAGCGCTATGACGAACTAAAAGAAATCCAGGAGACTTGTTTCGTGTTGAAGCGCATCCTCCCGCCAATTGCATCGACAAGGGACGGCTGCCCGAACGATCTCCCTGGTGATGACGGTCTTGCCCGTGCCTGCTCACGGCTTCCGCTCCCACGCCGCACAAGGCCTATGTCGAGGTTCACAACAATCTCTCCGGCCTCCCTGGCCAGTGATGAGCACCCGCTTCAGCTGAGCCTGCCAGCTGCAGAGGCAATTTCGCGAGAGCGACCATGCCCTCCTGCCTTGGCGGGATTCTCAGATTCGGGGACATGCTGCTGCCCGGCAGCAGACCTTAAAGGCGCCGCGGGTTGCCAAGACGCGAGCTTGGAGGCCAATTTCCCATCGCAACGGCTTCCCAAGTTGAGGGGTTTTTCCGCTCTGTATGCGACGGCAAGGCTGAAGTCCGAACCCAAAGCGAAGCGTCTCCGAGCTCAGGGCAAGCATGCGGACAGACACGCCTCTCGGAAGGCCAAATTGGGGCGGCAAGTGTTTCGTTGCTTCGAAGGCTGCGCAATGCTGCGCACCTGCATGCAGCCGTCGATGAGCTCCGACAGGCTCACCTGCACAGATACGGGAGCTTGAGGCGGCAGACTTTGCCTAGGCTTTGCGGCTTCAGCCGGGCCTTGCCAAAGCCCTGGCCCTCCAGCTCAATGGACTGCTCCGGCTCGATCTGCTGGCCTCTCGCGCCCGAAAACTCTTTTCAGATGGCTCGGGCGACGGGAGAAGTCCGAAGGCGCCTTCAAGGCCGGGGTAGTTTGGGATCCGGGCAACTCTATTTTTTGTTGCGCTGAAAGGAAGCCGCCTGTGAAGGCATCGCGGGTCATGGCCATGTGGGCCACAAAGGACAGGTGGCCCATTACCTCTTCAAGCATTGTCATAGTCAAGAGCTTCATTTTCCGTGAAGCCCGCCCGCCCTCTTTGCCGGAAGAACCTGCATCTTCACCTTGGACACGACGCCGGTCCAGCCAGCCGGGTGATCAACGATGGCACCGTCGATCGTCCTCTCATCCTCGGATCAAGCGAGTGATACTGGAAGCATCAAGCACTTGGCTCGGCACGTGGCTAGGTAGAATCAGATATACACACTACACGTGCATGTCAGCACACCACATTACAATGTGATGCCGGCCTTCTTTTCAGAACATTCGGCGGCCATCATGTCCACCTCCATGACCTTCAGCAAGATTTCCTTTGCGTGCTGCGACTCGCTCGCCCGGGTGAGCTCACCGTCCCTGCAATACCTGCAGTCAAAGTTTCGAGGTTTCGGCGCGGACACTCCTGGCGAGGCATATGGTTCGAGGTCTGCAATGAAGTGAAACACGCAAGATGAAGACCCACGCAACACAAAGACCCTAAAGCACAACCTCTAGAAGGAAAGGATCTTCTTCTTGCTGAAGTTCAGGCCGGATCATCTAGACTAGTTCTGAAGTTTCGAGGTTTCGGAAATTAAGAGTTCCACACAAGACCCGATACCTATCTTTTGAACCGGAGCGGCAGGTCTAGCTCCAGGTCGAGACTTTGGCAGCGGAAGATTTCGAAAATGCACCACTTCCGCCTGAGACGCGAGGCAGCGCAAGGTGCTGCGATTCGCAAATGGAGCCGGTGGCGGCAGACCGTCTGTTTTCTAAGGCGCAGTATGCCCACCGAGACACTTCAATGTGCTGCAAGACCTGTCAAACCTCACGGCAGGTGGCACGAAGCATGAACAGCACGATTGTGGTCGCGTGCACGCGCTGTGCTGCTGCGCAGATCGAGCAAGGTCCACTCGGGCCACCACAGCATCACCGCCCGGTACATCGGCCCACACTTCTGCCGACAACCTGTTTGCTTCCAAAAGCTATCCACACGCAAACATAGCAAAATCGACTCGAAACGCCAGGGAGGGAGCTTGCCACGTGTTCCAAGGCGAGATTGAAAGGGGACTGGCGCCAGTCGTCGCCGCCCAAGTCCTTGCCAGCACAGAGCGAAGCTCTGCCCGCTGCACGGCTGTCTCAGGCCGGGGCCACGCTATGCTGGCTGTTGCAAAACCTCGGCTGGCATGCACCGCGATCATGACGGTGGGCGGGTGCAAGCGGCTGCGTGGATGCGGGAGGTTCAGCACTAGCTTCGGCGCACGAAAACGCGCAAGTATACTGTTGTGCTTTGCGGCTAATGTAGGGCGAGCCACGTGCAAATGTAGTAGACCAGGGCACCTGCTCGTCTAGCTTCAATGCACAGAAAGGCCAGGCCACAAGGCCAAAGCAGACGCAAAACAAAACCCGAGGAGTGGTAAAGGCGGTCCTGGGTTCGAGGGGTTCACGTCCTCGGCATGCAGCTTCAGCGTGTGGGCGAAGTCCAGCGTCTCCTACAAAAGACGGTGCTCAGGTTTTCTCCGGGTTCTCAGAGACATGTCGGGCAAGAGTCACCAGAGAACACACCACACTGCACAACCCGCTCTCCACAGTGGAAGTAGTTAGGTCCCGTCCTCGCCCCAGGCGTGCGAAACGAAGCTGGTGAGCAGGCCCAACTCTCCGGGCTTCTCCAGCTGAGCATACGGCACCTCGCACTCACACCCAGCGCAGCAGTCTCTCATGCTCTCATGTGTTGGCACTGAAAGACTGCTGGGAAATCCAAGGCACTCCCCGACGAAGCACCACGACCGTGCCCGGCTGCTTCAGGAGCTCCTTCTCCCGCCGCGCCGACTTCTCGCCCAGCTTCCCGCAGTCTTGGAGGTGGGCCGGGATCTCTGAAGGGCCCTGCCGCCGACTCCGACGCAAGTTTCTCGGCACACTGTGCACGCGAGCTCGGGCCGAAAGCCTTGTCCACCCGGCCATGTTCGGTAGTCGTCATCCAGTGCTTCTGCCGATCCTTATAAAGCTTTTCTCGAGACTGAAGGGGGGCTGATCAGCAAAGCCAGGCGAGGCACGGCGCGTGCCGCCCAGTACTCCCTGCGCTGGCCACCGCCATCACCTCAGGAGTTGTTCATGACAGATGTCACTGCCGCCGTCTGGGCCAATGCCATCCAACAGCAAGCAGTGCACATCACCAGCAAGCAGGCTGGTAAGCTCCTGGCACAAGATGCCCTGAATGGCGAATCCATCCTTGCATGGAGCAGGATTCTCAGAAAGACCTGCTGAAATGCATTCTCGCAAAAATATGCTGGAACTCACTGCTCCCAAGCTTCCACATTTATACCGCCGAGGTGTACACCGGATCGACGCTGCAGGGAGTCTGGCAGGAAGATGCTCTGGTCGCCGCTGGGGTCCGCGAGGGAGCTCGCGATTTCGCCCGCGTCCGCCTCCGAGAGCACCAGGATCTGCTCCTCGCCTCGAAGCCGGGGCATGAGCCCGAAAGCTCCCAGGCACTACGAAGCTCTGCAGCCGAGGCGCAGGTTGTCCTCTCCTCGGGATGTGAATGGACTCTATGGTGAAAATGGCAGGAAGCAAAGAGACAAATCCGGGGTCCGGGCGATGATCACCTCTGGGCACACGTCGTACATGTTTTTCCTCCCTTTGCCGCGGGCTGTGGACTTCTCAAGCCACTCGCGCTTCTCCTTCGAAGCTTCGCTTCTCGGCGTGGTGGAGAAGTTGGCACACCCCGAGCCGCAAACGTTTCTGGCTGATCACGGTTGGCGATTCAGGGGAAACGGTGAAGGACAAGACCCACTAACACCACGGGGAGTCCTCAATGAGATCCAGGAAGAACTGGAAGCGCATGCCTTGCGGCACCTGAAGCCGAGGAGCGAGTGTGGGGCCATCTCATCTCAGTAGCTACAGACTTTTACACAGACTTCAGGACAATGTTGGCGACAGCTTGAACAAGGGCACAGTGACTAACATGCAGACGCGCAGCTGCCGGCTTGTCATCTTTCGGTGTGACACTTTCGATTTCCTGCAAGGACGTGGCGCGGCCGTCCTGTTGGACTGCGGACTGTCTCTGGCGGAGCTTGCCCTCAGAGCAGCTACCGGTAACTGGCCTCCAAGGCCAAGTAGCAAGCTGGACCGGGAAGTTCAGGCCGTTCAGGCTCAGGCTCCTGTTTTCCAGGACTCAGATCGAACAGGCGCAGTCCTTCCGCAGGCCGGACTCGTCTACACACCGCCGGCGGTTGCCCCAGGCTACAGAAGCACTCGCAGCCTCGCCTTCGTCTCCAGCGAGCCAGCCTGGGCGTGCCGAGGAGTGTATCTTGCACAACATCTACCGCATTTGCGGTGTGTGGTCTGATCGGTCGACATCTTCCGAGAAAGAACACGATTCATGACTCGAGCTGGTTCGGGCTGACTTTCGGAGACTCTAATGTACGTTTCTGTCTCTATATATCTATATTGAGAGAGGGAGATGGAGAAACAGAGAGAGCACAATAATGTAAGTAAAAAAGAGATAAAGAAATACATATTTGTTTTTTACGTGTTTATTTTATTTGTTCATTCATTCATGTATCTAGCTTCGTATATTCCTTTATACGTGTATACAGATAGATAGATGGATAGATAGATAGATAGACAGACAGACAGATTAGAGTAGAGTAGAGTAGAGTAGAGTAGAGTAGAGTAGAGTAGAGTAGAGTAGAGTAGAGTAGAGTAGAGTAGAGTAGAGTAGAGTAGAGTAGATGAGATTAGATGAGATTAGATGAGATTAGATTAGATTAGATTAGATTAGATTGGATTGGATTGGATTGGATTGGATTGGATTGGATTGGATTGGATTGGATTGGATGGATAGATAAATAGATAGATGGCTAGATGGCTAGATGGCTAGATGGCTAGATGGCTAGATGGATAGATGGATAGATGGATAGATAGATAGATCGATCGATCTATCGATAGATATTATGATGCAGCTGGCCTCAGCAGTGGGCTGCTGCTCCCTGCGCCCTGGACTCGGCGCAGCCGTGGCCTGCCAGACAAGTCGAACCGCTGCGCAAGGTCCCTGCAGCTCGACGGCCTGAAGTCTTGCTGTTCCTATGCCAGAATGTTTACAAGCCATGGCCCGTAGCTGATACAATATACTATACTAAATTAACTACCATGTATACGCTTCAGAATGTTATTGTATACGCTTCAGAAAGAAAAACTTTTGAGCTCGGCCTCGGCGCATGAAGCCCAGTGCCCGTGGTCTTGCGGTCGCCCGGAGGACTCCTCCTGTGACGGCCGGCTCAGAAGCCGATTGCCGAAAGCATGCGACGTAGCCAGACCGTCTCACGGTCGCGGGGCTTAAGGCTGCAAGCGCATCTGAAGAGTCCTCAGAGTCATCCATCAGTTGCCCTGTGCCGCAAGGTCGGAGTTTTGCAGGTACACAGAGGGCGCATCCGGCCTGGCAAAGCTGGCTCCTCGCCGTGACCTGCAGCCTGGCATCCGAGAAGTCTCCGAAAAAGCACAGTAGGGCTGAAGGCCTGGGACCTCCGGACTACGCGAGCCGCGTGCCTGTAAGAGCTTTTGGAGCTTCTGGTCCCGCTCCTGCAAACAGTCTGTGCATCTGTCTGCCCGAGATGGATAAGATCGACTAAAGCGTGCATGGCACCTGCTAGCTGTAGCTGTCTGCAGCAACTACGCCGACGCCGATCAGTCCTGCATGGTCGCCTTTAGGATCTGGGAGGATGCCATCAACTGGGCCGGAAAACAGCTAAGAGCACATGTCGCGTCTCTATATATGTACCCTTAAGCTTTAGCCTGTGGTCTATACGCCAGCCTTCCCGACTCGTTCTTGAAGAGCCGCCTGTTCCTGTACCGACAAGGTGTATGCGCAAAAAACTGGCTCTGACGAGAGACCAACGGACTGGCCTCCAGGGCTTGCTGGAGCTGGAAGACGGGCTGCACTGCCTGCAGTCTGGTTCAAGTCCGGCTTCTGCACTGCAAAAACGACAGCCGCCGAATCAATGAAGCTGGGTCGTCCGGTCGCCTCCGCACGCTGCGACGGTCCAGGTGTGGCTTCATCCAGGCCCGGACAGGCCTCCAGACGAGTTGTTAGAGGGATGCCCAACGAATCACAGTCCTACATGATGTCCATCCATTCTGAAGCCCTTCGCAATGTGAAGGTTCGGTCCCTGATGCATCTCTGCAAAAACCTCGTGGCCTGCGTAAGCGCGACGTCCTGCGCCGCCTGTGCAGGCAACGAACGCAGCAAACCCTCCGCAAAATTACCTGCTGCACTGGACTGCAGGCAGCGTGTCTACGGGTATGCCCATAGATCGCTCTGTTAGCTTTCGAGGCACCTCGGGCGGCTTGGATCCTTGCGCATCTTTGGCAGACTTCTCCTCATGTGCATCTGAGAACCCACTCAGCTGACAAGCACTATCCAGCCGTGTTCGTGGGGCCTTGACAGGGCCTGAAACCTACGGCAGAGATCTGACTTGGATGCTGCACGCGAGATACTGCAATCTCAAATCCATGCGTGACCTCAGCACCGAAGCTGGCTGTGTCGCAGGTGGCAGCAGCTGGCTTTCTCTACAAAAATCACGTCTGTTCTTCGCACATCAATAGCATCGAAATGAACACACAAGTTACTCGTGTTTTCCATGTACATGCGTACGTTCATACCTGATTTGTGTGCAGCACATATACGACTTGTGCGGCGCATGAACATTTGACAGCACGGTTGTGCTCCTTCACGGCAGTTGAAACGACATGGCCTGGTCATGTTGATTGATGCCGCAGCCTTTCGAGACTTCTACACCCCGCCCGAAGATGGTCGGATCGAGGAAGTTTTGCTCAATTTCAACAGGTCTCATCTGGCATGAAGACCCCATCAAAGGGCAAAGCGTCAGTTCATGCCTCACCGACTACGCAACAAGCAATCACAAGGGAAGACCTTGGATCGGAAGCCCTAGCTGGGGCATGCAGCTATGACAAGAAAGTCTGACAGACGCAGCATTCGCTAAGGTTGAAAATGGACCCGAAGTAGGACACGAGGGTTGCTCCAAATTGCGGTCCCAACATTGGGCCCTTTTGCCGCAACATCTTCCATGACAAATGCCCTGAAGGCCGCCCTGGATTGGAACCTAATGGAAAATACATGCGTAGGGCAGAGGACCGGGCCTGCAAGATTCTTTCGAGGGCTTTCTCCCGTTCCTGGAAGTCTTTGCGGCAAGCTTTGCACGCCAGAATTGATTGGAACCGGCTCTTTGTGCAGTCTGACCGTGTTGCATTGGGTGAATCAACTGGATAAGTTGGGTCGGTCCTGTAGAGCTTGGACGAAAGATGCCGTCTGTGCCTGCGGGACCGGTGGCCACGTAGTCAACGTGTCTCTGTGAAAGAGCTGGGGACATGCGCTGTGGTGCACACCAAAAGCTTCTCATGTCTGCCCCACCAGAGCAAAGGCCTCTGTGATTCGTTGGTGCTGTGCCGCCTGCTCCTGCGTGCTCGCAGCGCCTAGCTAAAGTGTCTCGCAACCGCGACATGAGTCCTGCATCGCTCTTTCGAACGATGCCTGCTGAGCCTCGAAGCCACGGGGGGGCATCAGGCACTGTCTTCGCTTGAGATATCCGTGAAGAGGTTCCGTCGCTCAAAGCACGAGAATCCCGAATGCAAACCCAACGACCACAGCTGCCCCGGCCTTCAAGGCTTGCTGGAGATGCGCGACGGCCTGGAGACCAAGTCAATTTGCTCGACAAGCTCCAGCGATGACCCCCTATGTCATATAGTATGATAACACTACAGTACTATGATATAATAGAACATGGTATAAAATCATGCAAAGTCCTGAGCCCCGTTTATCCGACTTGGCTGTCCATTCGCCTCCGTAGTCTGCGGTGGTTCGGGCATGGCTTCATCCAGGCCCGGACCAGCCCAATGAGACGGTCCAGGGCGGGGGACCTTGCGTGCTTCAGCTATATTGAAATCCTATCTATAATCTATACATGTGTACATATATATATATATATGTATATGGTACTTCATTCAACCCTGAAGCCTAAATCCCGAGCCAAGGCCTCAAAACGATACACGCAACTTAACCCCCAACCAGGAAAGCCAAGAAGGGCCCTCTGCGTTCGGACGGGTTCTGTACGCCAACACAGGATTCCCGTGAAAAGCATGCAGGTTCAGCAGGTGGAGTTTCACTTAATCAGCAAGATCCTTGAGACTCATAACGACTTCGAAATAGGTACGGCAAAACTGGTTTAATCCCTACACCCGGCCTCAGAGATTCCAGGATCCTGTCACCAGGGTGTCGGAAACAATGGATGCTTCCAGGCGACTAAAGCTCCTTGGGTTTGTTGGGGTGCAGCGAGTCCTTGGACAACTTGGTCCTGCTTTCTTGCGCAGCTTCGGGCTTCTGCTCCTGACAGGCGCATCCACGACCGAGAGCAAAACGTGAGTCACACAATGAGGGGGAAGCACAAGGCAGACGGAGACACGGGAGGTGCCGTGCAAACACAACTCGCGCGATACAACCCGTTTGGCATTTCGAAGAGCCAGGGAGAAGGGAGCAAGTCGAGCGAGCCTCGAAGGGTTTGCAACTTCACACTCGAACAGTGCTCTTCAAGGTTTGGGGTGTACGGTTGGGCTTAGATTTTTGGGTTTGGCGCCCAGATCAGATCTCCCAGAGGCCTTGACTGCTGCCAAGACCTCTCGCACGACGTCCGTGAGGCCGGCCTGCACTTTTAACAGAATCCGGAGAGCTAAATACGCATTCATCCAAGAGAAAAACTCAAGAAGTGTTGAGGGGCGAGCCATTGTCAGTTTGTCGATGATGGATGCGAGTTCGTATCTGAATAATTAGAGCTACTTGCTACGGGCGCAAAGAGTCTTCCTTCCTTAAAGCGGTCTTAGGATCTCCGGATCTCCAGAACCCCAGGGCCCCTAAGCTTTTCCGGTGGGGAAATTCTAACCAGCGCCTCGGAGCTCGGCCAGGCTCGGCGAGCCTGGGGGCGAGAGTGGAGCGGAGGCAAACCCTAAACCCCAAACCCTTGAAATGGATGTCAGAGTCCAAGAAAATGGGGTGAGTAAGTAGATCGGGGCCTTGAGATGGGTTGTCAGGGCTACAGATGCCCATGCTGGCTCACACTGTGAAGGACCACGTTTCATCAAAGCAGCCGGTCTCTCCAGTCGACTCCTGCATCAATTGTACGGCTCCTGGCCTGGGAGTTGGAGCTGCGACGCTCCCAAGAGGGTCGGCGCCGAGCCTTCCAAGTCGTCCATTCCTCCTTCTTGAGCTAGCTGGGTCCCCAACTCACGATGCGCATTCATACTATGTGCAGGCGGCTGCAGTCAGGCGTCATGTCAATAGCTCCCTCGAAAGTATGTGCTGCACATATTGCGGATGTCTGATGTCTGCGGCTTCAGCGCATGCTCCGCCTGCGGCAGCCTCTGGGCCTGTTCGGCGTCTTGAGCCTGCATCTCGGCTCGCAATTTGAAGAAACCGAAACCGACTCGCGGAAGTTCGCGCCTTTCGCAGATAGCCTCGCACCGTCTCGGCCATCGCGCCTGACGTGCCATATCCTCCCTGCCCCCACAGTCCGACAGCCGTGGAGCGCGCTGAAGAGGCTGCGTGGCTCTGGCCGAGAGCTCCCCTTGGACCTTTGCAAATCAGCTCGCGAAAAACACGAAGTGCTTCTCTTAAAAAGACCTCGCCCGGCCCCCGAGGCTTCGGCGGGATTCTTTGTGGCCAACTGCCGGACCTCGGCACCTCCGGCATTTTACGTGGAGGCTTTGGGTGAGGCGAGAAATCGGGATGTAGCCCACATGCATGGGACCCCTACCAGCCAGCAACACAGTCTCAATCGCAAGCACCCGACGTCCGTCGAGGGCCTACAAGCCTTGAGCTCCAAGAAGGCCTCTGCCGTAGCCCATGACCCGAATGCGATAAGCCGCTACACTTTAGCGTCTCTGTTTAAGGGCCTTTTTACATCTATTGGAATGTCCCTGGCATGTATACGTACGCAAAACTTGACATGGCATGTAATACACACATCAGTTTTTACGAGTTATCTCTCTGCAAATCCTGGAGCCACCTCAAAACCCCAGCTCAGCTGGCGGCCGCCTCGTCGTTCGGATTCTCCGAAGTGGCTGTTCCCGTGAGGAGGCCGCTGTTTGACAGCGGCGCCTCGGCTCGGGTCGTGTAGATTGCAAGATGTCTTTGTTTATCTACCTAGACCCTAGACCCACCAAGACTGATACTGCTGCATGTATCTTTATGTAGAGTGACATATGTCAACTCGGGTCAAGAATCGAATGTTCGTCTATCCAGAAGTGTTTGACTGTCGAGAAGTTGAGAAACACATGTTCCACCCCAAAAGGTTTACAATTGCAAGGCTGCCTGCCGGGAAGCATTGCCTTCACCTGCCATGCGGCTTGGACCTCAGCAGGCATTGCAGCCTATGTTGGAACCGAGAAACGAGGGCTTGCGGGCTTTCGCAATGGCTAAAAGATGAGACGCACAAACTGACAGGCCGGTCTCGGAAAAGAAAACAGCGATGAGACAGGGATGCTACACTTCGGGTGACAGAGGGCCGCGCGCGAGTGGCAGTTGTGAATGGCACTAAATTAAGGTCAGACGAAGGTGGGCACCGATGTTGTAAGCAAAGCTTTGCTTGACTGTCTCATGCATGTCCTCTTAGTTGTCTTAGTTCCTCTGCCTCGCGCCTCCTCGGTGCCCCTATGTGGCTGTCCCCGCCACACTAGATGGACATGTCTGACTGCGAGCCACATTCAACGAACAGGCGCCATCCGGCCCTCTGGTGCAAGTTGCCCAGAAGCTCTTCCCAGACCCTGCGAAGATCTTCAAGGCAAATCTCTTCAAGGATTACCCCCCCATCGTAGAGTGTACATACATACATACATACATACATACATACATACATACATACATACATACATACATACATACACACATGCATACATGTATGGATATATATATATATATATATACATGAGGTGGCGAGTTAGAGCTCTGGACTATAGCATCTACTCTAGATTTTGGATCCACTTTAGGTCGGGGTAAAGGCCACGCGAATCGCACACTCGGTCGTGAGTTTTCACAGAAGGCGGATCGGCAGGTTTCGCCGAAGTGCAAAGCCCAAGGAACTACTCACTAGTCTGTTTGAGCTGTGCTTCCACCCGACCATGCTTCTTGCGCTTGCTTTCGCACATGAGTGGCATCGTCTGCTGAAAGGTTCAATCGGGAGATGAGCTGATCCACGTATTCGCAGGCAGACTTTTGATCCTTGGCACACCTGCGAAGTTCGGAAGAGATGGCGGTCAGAAAACCGAACTCTCTAAACAGCAGGATCCTTACTATAAGAAATCGAAGAGCAGGAAACCCCCGCCTTGCGATGAAGTGCAGCAGCTCGCCCTGCACCAGGCTGTTCGTTTCCGACCACTGGAGGGTCTGCAGCAAGTATTTCGGGAGGTCCAGGATGCACTGGCTGGAGTCAGTGTGTTGGCAAGTAGAACTTCGAAGGAATTCCAGGATGTGGCTTTGCAATATGCTGTTCTTCTCTGCAAGCTGAAGAGTGAGCTCCAGATACTTTCCAAAGTCCAGCTGCATGCTTGCGACGAACTCCTGCAACCAGTCACGCTGTAGACCTGTCGGAACTGTGGGAACTGTGGGGCGCCTCATAGGCATGTTGGGGGCGACGGTTTCAGCAACTGAAGTAGTTGGGCCAGAAGGGCTTTCCACCGGCGTCTTTTCATCCTTCTCGGTCTCATCCTCATCCTCCTGGCATACAGCACGACATATCCACAAATATCGGGGCTTGCCGCTTCTGTCAAAGAGCCGGTCAGCCCGCATGCTCAGAAACCATTGAACACCATAGAGCAGTAAGAAGCACGCAAGCACTGCGATTTCGCAGATCAGGATCCTCGTTTGCCACTGAATCAGGCTGATGGCGGCTTTGCTCAGCACGGCCAAGCCTACCAACACCAACACCAGCTGACGGCCTCTTGAAGTGACGCCTGTGAACTCCATGCAAGTACCGAATCGTTCAGCACTGAAAGTGCCACATTCCAATTTTCGCTCTTCTTCGTAACTTGCGCCAGTTACATTGATGAAGATATTCATGAGCACTACATTGCAGACAAAGAAGAGCGCGGAAATAAACAGGTATCGTGGAAGCTCGTGCTCATAGTCGTCAACATCATACAAAGAGGATTCTCCGACGATCAAGGTCTGCCAGGTCCTTACGGCAACTGGTAAGAGTTCATCTCCCAGCTCCCGGAATTCCACGCAGGCTGCCAGATAGGTTGCAGCAATGATGGACATCCTCGGCTCCAGGATGCAAATAGGAATCGATAAGGGATGTATATTCCCTTTGTTACTAAAACGAACTCTCAACAAGTAGCAATACATTAGGGTTTACATAGGGTTTAGGATATCGAACAAAAACCAGGAGACTAGGCTTTTTTCTCTGGTACTTGAACTACTTCAGCTTCTTAACAAAAACCCAGTATCAAGAGGATCAGCATCGCCATGAACTGGCTGGTCTGGGCAGCCCGCATGATGGGAACCAAATTGGAACCCAAGGGAAGGCCCAGGGGGTAGAAGAGCCTCAGCTCGTAGATACCACCCAGAATCCCAAGAGCCATGTTCACTGCCATGGGAGTGCGAAAAGGACTCGAGGTGGTTGCTGCCCATGTGCTGTACGACATCCAGAAACCCAGGCCTGTCTGTAGAACTCGTTTGAGTGAAGGCCGACGTAGCTGACTAAGCTTCAACAACACGCCTGATGCATCCAGAAGCACACCGGCTGTAAATATGCACCAACATGAAATCACAATCTCCTCGCTGAGAGCATTCCTCACGTGCCAGAGCTTTTAATCAATGCAGTTTACCACAGCTTCGGGACGCTGTCTTACACGTGACTGCTAGAGTCTGCTAGAGCTGCAAGCGCACTAGCGGATGCGGGTTCCTGACCGTAAGTTGCTGTTCAAGCGCTACTCTTTCTGGTTTGTGCCGCTCCGGTAGGCGGAGCAGAAACGGTTCCCAGATTTGTGGCCGAGCTTCCGCCACCAAACCAGCAAACTCAAGAGCTGCAACACGGTGATTGACACGTCCATGTAACAAAGCGCTTTGTAAACGGTCCATAGGTGATAGGCAATGCCTCGAAAAGCATAGCTTTTCATAAACAGGGTAACCAGCTGCTCATGAGGAAGTTTCTCCAATGTCTGCATGACCGTGGGGTTGAGGATGTTGGGGTGCCTGAGCACGGTAATTTCGCAGGCATGCTGGCGTCTGTATTCTGGGAGAAGGGAGTAGAGAGCCGTGATGAAGAGCATCAGATACGGATTAGTCTTGGCCTTCCCTGCCAACCATGGCGACATTGCAACTGGTGGAGCGAGGATGTCTGCAAACATTTCGGCGCGGTCCTCGGTGCGGTTGGTCCACTGGACCCCGCCGACATAAGCCGTCTTCTGGAGCTCGTGCACATCGAAGAAGCAGCTCTGAGCCAAGGGAAACCTGTTCAAGTCCGCAACGTCGGGAGGCCTGGCTTGAAAATCCAAGAGGCATCCTGCCGCAAGCGGCGCCTTCGTTAGGATTTCTTGCAAAGTCTGATCCAACAGAAACCTTGCATTTTTGCGCTTCGGGTCGCGGCATGCGGCAGTGAGAGCATCGCGCAATGCTTCCTTGCAGGGGCCATGGTTCAGTACTTCTTTGAAGAAGAGCTCCAGTCTCATGCCCGACATTCGCCTCAGGGCACTGCCATCCACGATCTGTCGCGCGTTCTGCTTCGATCGGAAAAGGCGTCGAGCCAGGATTCGAGCGTTGCCGCTGGGGCAATATGCAAGCCTGGGCTCTTATTTAAGGAACTTAAGCTAAGCTACCAGAATAACCCCATGGTAAATCTATGGTCACCGAAATACTTAACTTAAAGTTGCTCAACAAGAACCCAGCAGCACATGAGCCATGTCCTGTCCAAGCGAAGCTTTTTTATCCAGCAGCAGCTGCATGTGCTCCTCGGCCGACGTCATGGCGGCCAGAGCCAGCACCCTGCAGCCATCTGGCTCTTGGCCTGGGATGAGTGGCGAGGTATCTGGGTACCACCCGTGGTTGTCGACTTTTTCGCTGTGACGAAGAAGCAGCTTAAGCACTGGGCTGGATCGCCAGGTCGCCGTCCAGAGGCAGGAGCCGGAGGGGAAGAAGTTCAGAAGACTCGTCTGGTCTGGCTTCGCCTTATGCTTCAGCAGTAGCTGTGTGACTTCCTCGTCCTTTGCCAAGCTCAACACCGGAAACTCTCCGAGGCTATCCTTCGTTCCAATTGGAAACATCCCATAACTCGACCCTGCATCTGCTCGGCATTCCAGCAGACTTCTCACGATGTGCCGCTGCTCCACAATCTCCACGCTCCCGCTTTGGCGCTGGCTTAACGAGTCCAGCACGAACATGAGCACATTCCCACAGAGGAGCTTGCCCCTCTTCGACGAGGACTTGTAAACTACAGGGGTGTTCAACGCAGCTTGAAGATGGGCTAAGCCGTGAAGCCGCTGCAACTCCTTCTCCGTATCTGCCCGACTCCTCGTAACTGCCATCCAGAGTGGGGCTGCTGCATTTAAAAATTCGGGTGGGCTCAGTTGGCAGCCCATGTCTGCATAGGTATCTTCTGCATAAAGCGGAGGGAAAAAGAAGTCTTGCAGAGATTCTGTCTGCAAAGATGGCATGGGCTGAGCGCCTGGAAGCTTCACACCCTTCAGGGCATTGAACACTGCCTCCATGAGAATGCTCACGAAAAACTCTTTGGTAGCCTCAGGCCACTGCATGCTCTGAACAGCTTTCTCACTCTCCGGCTCTGGCTGCCCCGGATTCGTCTGAAGAGCTTCGGACAGAAAGCGCTGGCGCCAGTACCTACGAGCCTCAAGAAGCGATATGTCTTTCGAGGCGGTATCCTGCGCCAGGCCGCACCTGGGAGCTTCAGAAGACAGGGGACCCGAAATCAGAATCCGAAATAGCAGGCCAGGCCATTGCAATCTGGGGACCCGAAAATAAGCTCTAACATAGAATCCTAATGGGACCCCACACTAAGACTTGCCACAGCTTCTTTGAAACTCCCGCCTGACGCTGGTGCACTGGATCGCGCTGACAAGGGGCCAGGACTCTTGGTCTGATCGAGCTATCTGAACATGTACACCTACGGCTCGGGAAGCTTTCGGGTTTAGGGGTGGTAGGCCCTTGCTATGCATAAAAAAGGAAGAAGGATCACGAATCCTGTTTAACTCCACGAAGCAACAATCGAAAATCTACCAGTGGTCTGCCGAGACACGTATATCTGGCGCAGTCCTTGTCTGGAACACAGCTACCCGCGTATGAATTGGCTGTGTCTCGGATGTATCTGTCCAGAGCCCAATCTTTGTGAGCTCTTGCACCAGGCGCTTGCGGACCTCAATTTTCGGGTCCACGGAGCCTTTGCGGGACGACATCATCTCTTCCAGGCTGTCCAGCTGCCAGGACATCACGGGTATCCCCGACGTCGTGCCATCCTCCTCTTTGGATTCAGGGTCAGGAGCGGCGGCTTCTCGAAGTGAGTCCTCAGGTCAACTGCAAAATGGAAGCTCTGCCTTGCGCAAGGAGAGCTTTGCTCAGTTTTCGCCAAGCTTCACCGGGGCTGGCCCGTGCCAGAGGCTGCAGATTCGCCTGCAGCGTCTCCATCACCGTCGCTGGCAGGAGCAGTTTGTCCCTTCGTGGCCAGGCCGCATCTGGAGCCTTGCAAAGGTCTTTGGCACCGAGCATCGGAGACGGGCTATATTATATCAAATCAGCAAGTGGGGGGGGGGGGCTTGTTCAGCTCGCAACGCGCAATTCAAAAGCTCTCCTGCTTTCAGAAAACGGTTTGCCTCCAGCACTGACTGAGGCATGTCCGGCAGGGCTACCCTAAACTAGGAGTCCAGTCAACTATTCAGTATAGGTTGTTGTCCGAATATGGCCATAGTACAGCAACGGAGCAGGTCCGCAAGTGGGCTTCTACTGTTATAACGGATGTCTGCAGCTGGCCTCCTGGGCGGTGCGTGCTGGCGTCCCTGGCAGCATCGTCCCCTGCATAGTGCATACGAAGCTAGAGAAAATTGAGACGACGCGTGCACTTCCGAGAGGGCTTTGAGCTATCTTCTCATATTTCTTGCGCAGATGAGATAGTGCCCTTGCTGCCAGTGGAATTTAGAAAGAACACTTTCCACGAATGTCCGCCAAACTCGACGGGCTCAAAACTTCGAGACGCACGCTGGAATATGCATACTCTCTCTATACACACCATCGAAGAGAAGGGCATTCCAGCCTGGCCTGTGGAGGCAGACCCTGCGCAGCTTGTCGGGCTGCGGTTGATTGTAGGGGCTTGGGGTTTCGGACTCGGGGCTGTGGGAGTACGGGTTTAGGCTTTGGCTTCAGGGTGCAGGGTTTTCGGTTTGGGGGTTTCGGGCGCATCCTCCGAGATGGAAATGAACATCTGGATCCTGCCTCCTGGTTCTCCTCGTCGGCCATCTGCCTGACCTGATTGAAAGCTTAGATGATACACACAGACATATATGTATAGATATATATATATATATATATGCATACATACACACACACACACACACACGCATTCACATACACATCCTTCTTCAAGTGTTGCTCTGGAGGTGTCGGTGCTTGTCCGCTTTGCTCCAAGTGAGCCAGGAGTGAGATGCCAAGGCCCTGAAGAAGCCGGGGCCGGGGCCTACACTTCGCTTTGCCATGCAAGATGTATATACTTTCTTACCGCGTGCGTATATGTATGCGTATATATACATATATATATATACATACATACATACATACATACATACATACATACATACATACATACATACATGTATACGTATTGTGCTTTTCGATTCAGCTTACTCGATGCTTGAGACCGGTATCATTCTTACAGCTTGTCCTGTGAGCGTGATCGATCTTTCTTGCATGGGCAAGTTTGTTGTCACGAAGCTCCATATTGCGAGACCCTCTACGTCCCGAGGTAACTAAAAGTAAGCCAAAATGGCTACCGGCGCAGCTCGAAAGTGAAGCTTCGAGCGAAGTCTGGAACTTTGAAGCTTCCGACAGGCAGAAAAAAGTTCTCAATGTCTAAAGAGTAAGCACACTTAATGCTAGCAATCACGAGAGCAATAAGAACCGAAAGTGAACTGA
This sequence comes from Symbiodinium sp. CCMP2456, assembly GCA_905221635.1. Classification (NCBI taxonomy): domain Eukaryota; class Dinophyceae; order Suessiales; family Symbiodiniaceae; genus Symbiodinium; species Symbiodinium sp. CCMP2456. The sequence goes on from CAJNDV010036108.1 coordinate 23,835, forward strand.
ATGGACTATCCAGCTAGCTAGTATCGAACAGAGCAATGTGCAGCTGGAGCCTTGGAATACTTAGACAATCCTGCTGGCTTCCCTAACACCCTAAGGCATCTAGACTCCGGATGCCCTCCAAACCTCGTGAGCAGAGCAGGATTTCGGTGAAAGCTACCTCTCCGCGGCTTCTGTGACCGTCTATTTTCCCAAAACCCTAAACCCTACACCTCTAAACCCTTTTGCAACAGGCTTTCCACTTCGCCCGGAACCCTAAATCCTAAACCCGAAATCCTATAGACCCTAAGCTTCCCTAAACCCTGCCTGAACCCTAAACCGCTTCCAAGCCTCTGCCTTTCTTGCGGGGATCTTTGCTTTGCTTTGGGTCTAGGGTCTCGACAACTATGGTTTAAAATTTTGGGTGTAGGTTTCGGTGCTTACCACGAGGGTCCCCGGTTTGGGCTTAAGGCTTTAGCTGACATCCAAAATCAAGACAAAGCAGGTTCAAAACACCTCGCAACGGGGCCGAATTCCGACAAAGCCACAGCTAGAGAAGTCAAATCATCATTTTCGTCGTCAGCGCCCACCAAACCTGTAGGCCTCAAACGGCTAGCACGCCTGCAAAAGCCTCATGTCGGCCGAGGCCTGGGAAGTCCTGAAAGCTACGCTGAGCTCTCAACTCGAAACCGCACATCCTAGTGAAAGAAGCCTTCTTCGATCAGCGTTACATGCTGTGATTTTGCTCGGGGCGGGAGTGTCATGTGCGGAGAGAATGCCAATCGGGCCTCGAGTCTCGATCAGCTTCGAATTAAACGCTTCCGCTGCTTCACGCCACGAACAGCACTCCGCACAGACTGCACACCCTGCACACTTGCACCGTCTCCGCCGTCCACAACTCAACGGATCGGGGACTGGGCTGTGCAGGACGTGCATCCGTCGGCGTGGCTATCTTAACCACATTGTTTACATGGATGCATGCGCTGCAGAAAATATGGAGATGCACAGCTTTGCTGAGATCCGTATGACCCCTCTCTCCACTATATCTCATACGGGGCTGCATGGTCGTGGCCGCATGTTTCCAGTGTTGTCGTTCTTATCTGGAGGAGGCTCAGGCGCTCAGGCAAACCTAAACTTGATGATTGCACATCCTGGACCTGGAAGCCGAAACCCAAGTCTTCACGGGATAGTCAAAGAGAGATGAAGCTCTGCATGGCTCCGGTAAATCTGATGCAATCAGAACGCCGAATGGTAATCCTAGAACTGCAGCTATGACGAAACCGTAAGAACGACAGTATGTCCGACAACTTCAACCCTAAACCTGAACCCTATAACCCTAAAGGCCTAAACCCTAAAGCACTGATGTCAGCAAAAACCCTCAACCCTAAGCCGTCAAATTGTCATCATCACCTGTGCCGGAGCTTCTCGTGCGAGTTGGCTCCATCGGGTTTCCTTGCCTTCCGCGCTTACGGATGATCGGTTGATTCTTCAGGGCTTGCTACTCTTGGGATTCTGATATAGGGCTTGGGGTTTTAGGCACTGGCTTGCGGCAAAGTTAGGGCTGACGCACTTTTTGTGACTTCCGGCTTTACAATGCTCGAGCAGCTGGGCGTTCACGATCCGAAAAGTCCGTACTAGACCGTGCATGCCCAAGCGCCATGGCCAAATGATTCGATGTAGGGGTAACCGCACGAAGCACGACACTCAGGCGACCCGAGGAATAGAAGCTCGTTGCATAAGTAGCGGTTCTACGAGGATACTATGTCGGTACTAGAAGGGTTCCATACGGGTCTACATGGACACTATAATAAGACGTTATACATGTAACACACAAGCACAAACAGGTGTCTGTTCAGGGCTCCATAAACGTGCTAGAAGTACTGGCTAAGTATAGTCATCACGCCACAGCCCACCGCTTAGGATGCGGTGGCTTCGATGTTTGACTAGAGGATATTGCAAGGGCAATGCGACTTTAATAAATTTCAAGCTTCGACACTGGAACTAAGGGTACCCCTTCCCCACGAAGTGCATTAATTACTCCTTATCGAGGTTCGCCAAGTGGACTTCGGGGCCCTGCCCCCCGCCCCCCAAAAAAAGTGGATCCAGGGTACCGTCGGGATCGTAGACTGCATGGATGTCGTAGTAGAAGGTGGGCGTCTGACAGCAATTTCCTGCGTTTGCATGTGAAGCCGAAATGGGAAAAGAGGGAGATCTAAACCCTGAAGCGCCTTGGAAACGCTCCCAATGGTCGCCCTTGATGGAGGAGTCGGCTTGGACCATGTAGTTTCGTGTCAAGCCTCTTGGTTTCTGAGTTTTGTCTTCGGGCCTGGGGCGTATGGGCGAGCGCAATACTGCAGAGCTTATTGCCTCCTGCATTGACAGGTCAGGGCAGGGAGGGCCTGGGTGAAGGTTCAAGGTTGGGATCTTCAGCTTCAATCTTGTAGCTGCGGTGAGATTTTTGCGAGAGTTTGTCGTGCGCCAGTACTCAAGTCACTTCGAAGGACCCGAATCCACCATTGCCAGCTTTGCTTACATGGGTCAACAGAAACACCTCGCACAACAGGCCCCGAGCATCCCCGAGCCCAAACTCCGTGCGCGATCTTTCCCCACCAGATAGGACCTCCAAACCTGGCCCCTGACAGGGTAATGTCCTCAAGCCTTAGATCGTTTGCTTCGTCAACTGACACCTGCCTCTCCCAGCCAGAAATCCGAAAGCCCCAAAGCACATCCCATGCAAGCTCAAGACGCGCACCGCCCTGCAGCAAACATCAATGCATCAAAACATCCGCATGTTTAGTGGCACGTGAACCCGAAGCCCGCGCAAAGACTGGAAGAAGCTTGCGGTGGTCTGGTGCTGTCGCCCCACCCATTCAGAATGTCCAGTGGCTCACCCAGGCGTGTCGAACTTCTACCCTCTCAAACCACAACGATCTTCGCGCGATGCATGCCTGCAAATAGTCTGCAAATGAAAGCATAGGCTATCAGCGCCTGATAACCTCTTTAAGCAGCATACATGACGAAGCAACAGACCAACACCTGGGACAGATGGAAATCACGGTGGTTTCCGCTCTTTCTTACTTGCGTTCGTCTACTGTAAGGGTCGGAATAAATAGCAATAGCATCCCCTCCTGTAGTCCCTGACCCTGATTTACAAACCATAATATTCCTCAAAGCCTTGTTCTCCGAACAAAGGCCGCTTTACGTTAAAACTTAAAAGTAATACTAACCCTCCCTGCTCAAATTAATGAGGCCCCTGCACTACCGAAACCCCAGCCAGACAAGAAACAGCCCGGCAGCTCGAGCCAGGCTGGAATGCAGGGGCAACCTGAGATTTAGGGTTCATCAAAGGGCTCCTGTAACGGGATTTACATGGGAGGCGAGGGGTCGAGGGGACGATACAATTGGTGCTTTTGGCGCCTTTACGGTTTAACTCTTGAGTTTCGAAGTTCGGGGATTTGGTGTTTTGGGGTGGCTTCGAAGCTGAAGAGGGTACAATCTAGCTGCGAGAGCATGTTGCAGAAACGGGTCGGAAGGACTGGAGGACAAGGGTTGATGGAAGCAGGGTGGACCTGAACTATCCCATTGAGCTGTCCTTTGTGTGTGCTGTCTGGGAAAAGCTTCTCACGAAGCTTCTACGCTGCTTAATTACATTTATCTTGGCCACCGCGGCAGCTCGGAGACCCGGAACTGTAACACCCTGAAAACCCAAAAGCCTTGTGATGTCCGGGGAACAGCAGCAGCAGAAGACTGTAGGATTTCCTCGCGGGACGATGTCCGCGCGCTGGAAGTCTTCCGAGAAGCGGAACCTCGAACTCCCCAAATGCTTTCCGCCCCGAACTCATGGAGTCATGTGCAGAGTTCACCTGCAGTACGACTTACAGGTACGTCTCGGGAAGACGATTCTTCTGAGTCTCAAAATAGCAGATGATATGACTTCCAGAGAACATGGCGCTGGGGCTGGAGATCCCCCGACAAGGGCCCCCTTGCCCCCATATAAAGAAACCTCGCCCAGAGTCATCGCGGACTTCTGTGCATCGTTCTTAAATTTAGACTCTCGCAACTCGGGCAATGCCGGCGAGGATGGTCCATAGTTCGCAGGGAAGGCACATGTGGCGTCGTCGTCTCTACTTTAGCACCTCCCTCATGTCTATGACCGGTCGTGCGAAGGTTGAGGCTCTCGCGACTCCACGTTTTTAGATTCAGCCTTCTTGAGGTCATTGTGGGTTCATTATACTAAGGATCCGGTTGTGGCTTCAACAGCAAGACCTGCTCATGCGATCTAGGACAGAGTCCTTGGGGTTCCGTGTGTGCTTAAACATGCAGCTAGAGCCTAAAGCTAGGTGGTGGAAAAACTGACGAAGCCAAGAAAGCACCTACCTCTTCAGTGTGCCATCACTACTTTCAACACTTCCTACTCCGGCTCGGAGGCCAAACTCAGACATTGTGGGCGTCGGGGGGCTTTGGCTTTAGTTACTGTTCTTCTACCCTCCCAGCTGCAGAGCAACTCGTAGGTGAAGTTGGCAACACGGGCCAGGAAGAGCCTGGTTGGAAGCTTCGGAGTCCGAAAGCACAAGTGGGGGGCCTCCTTTCGATGGGGTCTAGGTTTGCAACTCCCATTTCCAAAGCCATGCAGGGAATACTGTCATCCTACCATCGTCTAGAGAATTTTATGTGAGCTCAAGACATCAGTGCGCGAGGCTGCAGTGGCGGGATGCTTCACCGGCTGAAGCATGACACTCACGGTAATTACTCTGTAGATGTTCCCCAGTTCACAGCACTTCCAAACCTGGATGCAAGGGCGATCGCATCTTCAGATCGCCCTCACAGGAACTGCGAAACGGGTGAAACGGCAGCATTGCGCAGCTGCTCGCTGGCGCCCGAAACCGCTACTGCACCAAGCCTCGGAGCCCATAGACTCCCAGTTGACCATGGTAAGTCTGAACTCTTAATATAGAACATGATAACACATAATCTTATCTGATATAGTATAATGAGTGCTAATGCACAGCCACCCTCCATTCGAATCGGACCCCGGAAGCCAAGCTGCAGGAAGCACCAGAGGGGATCTCCGGCGGGCTCGGTCCATACTCCAGTGTTCCAAGGCTGCTTCCTCAGAGCAGAGAAAACCACCAGCAAAGAGCGGAAGTTCACGTGCTCCGGGCTGAGCGGCCCGTATGAATGACGCATGGTCGGTGTTTTGCGGACGTGTGGCTAAGACCTGATGGAGGTGTGGCATTGAATCATTAGAGAGCTTTGCAAGATACACAGAATACAAGCAAGGGCTGCTAACTGTCCAAGTCGGCGACGGCTCTGAGACAGCAAACAGCAGAATGTTAGCACAAATTACAGGAGCTTCAACAATTCATGCTGACTGTGTGGCAAGGACTTCAAGCAGGAGTTGCGACTTGCGGCGCAAAGGCCGGATGTGCTGGAGAACTTTAGAAGCACAAAACCAAGCGAAATCCGCAAACGCTTTATTCAATATACCTTAATGCTGTGCGCAGGGGTGGTCTAGTGCGAACAGTTAAGGGCACAACCTGCAAATACGCGAAATCGAAGCCATCTCCCCGGATAGTCTTCGCAGGTGTATGCCTAGGAGTCACGGCAAGAGTCCACCCACCAAAACCATTCGTGGCCAAAATCCGCGTCTCGGCCTCAGTGCGACTGAAGCATTTGGGAGTCTGTGAGTGCAGAGTTGAATGGATTCAGGGCTTAACTAATGTTCCAGGTTGAGTGGAGAATAAGCCTTTCGAGTGGCCGCAGGTTCAATACCGGGAGTGCGGAGCATACTCAGGGAAGACGGCGCAACTTCATTGTAACATGGTCCACTCCATTCCCTGAGTTCATCGGCAGCACTTGCGAGCCGAATGGCCGAATGAACATAACACCAAAATCCGAACGGCCAAGCCATCTGACGGACAGCAGCAACCCGACATCTAGTTGGTCCTGAGCCCCCTAACTCTTGACCCTGAACCTTACCATGGAGACAGCCACAAAATCATTGAACTTCCTGATTCTAACACCAATAAGAACCCGAAGGACCGGCATCGAACTAGGAAGGAGCCAAGTTGGGGTTTTTGGTGCCTTGAAGATTTGGGTTTAGGGCTTCAGGGTTTAAGGGCTTAGGGTTACGGGCATCGCGCCCCAGTTCAAGCCGTATGACTAGCTTTCTGCAGGCCAGCAGCATCAAACTGGCTCCACCGGAGTGTTTTCAGAGATCCTGCTGTCCTTGCTGGCACGGTCAATTTCAGGCTCTTCAATACTGTTCTATATTCTAGAAACCCTGCCGTAGCTGCCTTGCCGCTTGCTGGCCTAGAGCACACGGATACGATTCGCGCTTGAGGGTTAGGGTCAGAGTCTGCAAGAGCGCCCTTTCAGTGTCTTAGAAGAAGAAACATACCTATCAATCGTGTGTCAAGGTACATGGGATTCAGGGTCTAATTTCGTAGCCCAGCATCAGATGCGACCCGGATTGCAGGGTCACACCGGCCAGGTTGCCTGCCATGGACCAACAGCGCAGGCAGACGGCTTTCGCGGTTTAGGACTACTGATTTAGACCTATACCTGACTGAGTACTAGGGGCAATCGAAAAGCCAATGCGGCTGGCTCTCTCCATGCTTCTAAGAACTGGAGACCTAGTGAGACATAAACCTGCGTTGGAAAACGTGGTTGCGTTGCTTCAAGGCAGCAACTGCATTTTGTTGAGGCACCTGCAGCTCCGATTGCCTGCTACTTTCAGGTTACAACCACCTACAATCCAGGAACCATAAACTTCTATTCTGCAGGGCTGCAAGTAGAAATACTGTCTAAGGTTCGAGGGTTTTTGTTTAGTTTCTCCTGTGACTTTGCTAGAAACTGGAAGCCCAGGAGTCCCACGCATCGTCTCCCTTTGCACTGACCCAGTCCTCAGCGGGCTCCAGCGGCACCCCTCCCCCGCCTCCTCCTCCCTTCATGCCGTCTCTTGAAGTAGATTGGAAGTTTAATCTGGCTCAACACGACCATTTGCGCCACGGCAAGGGAGGTGCTCACAGAAAGGGGCCTGGGACTATCATCATGCCGATCCTCTTCGTCAACCCTATAAACTCTACGTCCTAAGTCCTATGTCGTAACCCCTTCAACCTAAATCTCAAAGTCCTACCCCCTCAACCCTATTCTCTCCATCTCCGAGGTGCGGATCGCTTCAATGTCCTCCAGCCCCGCGGACGGCCTCTTCGGTCGGGTGGGTGAGGGAAGCGAGTTCTGTGCTTTTCTGCTCTTGAGCTGGGCTTACGACTCTGCCTCTGACGTTGTGGTAGCTGGGTTCACGTCACGACATTTAGAAGCACCTCTGCCAAGCTTTCTGCATCAAGCTTTCCGTCTTTGCAGGTGTCTCAGACCACCAGCCTTGGAATCGGAGCAGTCTGGCACCAGCACAGGCGTCCTGCAAGCTGCGCAGTCTAGGCTGACGAAGTTGTAAGGTCGCACATGCGGGTTTTCGCGTGATTTTACCGCAAGCATTTCGGACTCTAATTACTCGGACTCGGCAAGCAGGTTTAGGGCTGGGTTTCGGTATGCCGTGAACCGATGACTTCCCAAAGTCCCACCCGAAAGCGGCAGTCCGAACAAGGAAGGGCCGTCGGGATCCGTGCTTTCGGAAAGGATCTGTAGGATCGCCGCATCTCCTTGTAGGCGCAGGCCGTACTGTGGCCCAGAAAGCTGAAGCTCTGGGGCTTTGAAGTTCTAGGAACCAACAAGGAGTTTTGGGCATTGGCGACTGATAGGGAGTGCTCAGAGGCTGCAGGAACTGAGGAGAGCCTGGGAAGCTTTTTGGTGGAAGATTAACAATCGAGCTTGGAAACTCCTTGGGGTGCCTCTCATCTTGATGCAACTGAAATTTAGGATTCTGGTCACGATGAATGCCTTGGTTACCATTGAAGGTGAAATTGAAGCACGAGCTGCGTTCGTAGGTCTTGAGGCAGCAGCACGACGTGAGTGCTGTGGGGCAGCAGCCAGCAAACGGCGACATCGCAGCAAGTTCAGAAATAGGATGTAGTAGCTTAAGCAGCAATGTCGGGACTGGACTTGGAATTGGTAGGCCGGAAATCCTGTGTCGGAAGTTTATATACCATTCATTGACACATTGATTGGTCAAACATAGCCAGCTCGAAAGCCGCTTCTGGGTAGTAGGGTCTACGACGGTTTCGGGTCTGGAGGTTCTCGTTTCGACTTGGAGTAAGTCATGGCTGGATGGTCTGCAGCGGAAAAGTGTTAAGGCTGTTAAGGGTCCGGCCAACCCTGAGGCAAGCTGAAAAACGGGCTTCTAGAGTCTAGAGGTGATGCCTGGGTAGGAACCAAAGCTCAAGGCCCCATAAGAGCCACAGCATGCCGTGGCACTTGCAGGGCGGGGGCGGCGTTGCCTTTGGCTAGACATCTGGCATCCTTCCAAAAAGTACGAACTCGTACAAGGTACTGTGTTAAACGCAGGATTAAGCAACATTGACCTGTCTATCCAATGCGTCACCCTCTACACCTCTCCCCTAACTCACTGCGCAAGGATCCCCAAGCCCGCTCCCAGAATCCCGGAAGACACACGTGGTGGCAATGGTGGTGGCGGCTTCTATTTGCAATGCAGGGCACCTGCATACTTGTCTAAGCGCCTAGGCCACATCCTGGCCAGACGAGCATTGTCTGGCAGGAGTGGCGCAGCAACTTGCGGAAAATCCCTCCGATGTTTCAAGTAAAAACCGATCGAGAATTGCACAACGTTGATCGATTCTTGGCAAACCCAGACCCCTCACAGGTAGAGCTCTTGAAGACACCATCTTATTGCATCATATTGTTGGATAGCAGTTTGGGGATCCCAATCTGTTGTAAATCCCCGTAGCGGTTCTGTTTATTCGAGATCGCTTTGAGAGTTTAAAGAACCCGAAACCGAAAGCCTTCTAAGGAGTCTGCGGATGAAGGTCTCTCCTCGGGCCCAGTACCGCAGCCCCCCGTTTGGCTTTGCCACTTGGGGCGGCCCGGGGCCCAAGAGAGAAGCACCCTTAAAGGTGGAGGGCCTAGCTACGGCGGCCAACAAACAGGAAGGGTGCGCTTGTTTATATGCACTAGGAAGATAAGAACTCTATGCCATTTTTTGTCTTTATATCTATCTATCTATCTATCTATCTGTCCTATCATCTATCTACCTGCCCTCCCCATCTATCTAACATCACACGAGGCTCATAATTAGGGATTTGGAGGGTGCTACGGTGGCAGCCGTCTAAAGTTGCGACTAGGGCTGTGGGGACTACATATAGGGTGAATTGAAAGCGAGCGACTCTGTTTCTATCAGGGCTCCCAGGATTCTTCTGGAGATTGTGACTCGCTTCATGTCGGGATGAGGGCTTATTGTGCAGAAGCTCCAGGAGTTATGCTGCATTAGTATAGGGTCCAAGATTTATCGTGTACGGCTTGGGGCGTCGGGTTCCTATGTTGGCTGCCGGGTGTAAACAACTATGTATTCAGGATAAGCCATGTAGTCGTCGTAGACAATGAACTCACGGTAGGTGCCAACGGAAGCGCGGCGGTCTCCAAGTACCGAGTCGTACCTGAGAAGGTCGGAGATACGATTCAGAGCTGCGGTTTCTTCTTCGAGTCAGTGCCGATAATAACACTTTGCACTCATGGAACGATAACTAAAGCACCACCCCCTGCCCCATCTACCAAAACTCGATAAACACCCCGAAAGAGCAGGAAGCTTCTTGCCCAAGAGCAAATCCGAATCCAGCGCTGCACGGACGAGCGGGCCGACTTGATCGCCCCCGGCAGTCAAATGCAGGGGCTCCCCAAGCAGGACCCTGCAGAGCAGCAAGCAGTAGAGACCTCGTCAGGGCTAGAAAGAAGAAGAAGAAGGACACCTGCCTGAGTTCTGTTGCTTCGCTGACCGTTTCTCATTTCTTATACCTTGCATAGACGAGAATGAAGCCATCAGACAGCCGAGGGAGCACTCAAGGACAACACGATTACTCAGATTTTCCCGGGCAGGTACTGGTGATCTGGCTGCCGAGCAGACGACGCAGTTCCGAAGCCCAGGCTACGGAAGAAAAACCTGATAACCAAAAAGGCTCCTGCTCGCAAGAAGTATCTATCTAGCTATCCATACATACATACCTACACATACTTATGCTTGTTCAAAAATTTATTAACCCCGACAACACTCCAAAGCTCTCACCTAGTCCTTAAACCGAAGAGTCCTACAGCCCCCCGACCCTAGAGGCACCCGGAACCTAAACTCCTAAACTCAAAGAGCCACAATAGCGCCTTGGTGGATGCCTTCGGCATCATCCCGGGCGTACTCGTCTGACTTGGAGCTGCACTCAGCGAAGTAGGTGCCGGCGCCGTACCTTATGGAAACTTTGTCGGGCTTCGAGATTCCTTTGGAGATTACATATTTATCTATCTATCTATCTATCTATCTATATGTATCTATATATATATATGTACATAGTATGTATGGGTTTCGGTGGTGAGGGTTTTGGGACTGTGCACTATGTGCGCTTTGGGGGTTCTGGAATCAGAACATTTTGAGTTGAATTCGCGAAGTTTGTTTGAGCCTTTGTTGGGTTGCCTCCACATCCGCCCCCTGCCCTCAACAAAGCCACAAAAACTCGAAGGTTCTAGCACCGCAAGTGCATGATCATTCGAGTCACACAATCCCAATGGGTGAATCTCTGTAGTTCGGGTTAAGCACTTGGCCCAAACCGTCGAGAGCCCCCGAAACCTTCAAAACCCTCGTCAAACTGACACTGCCCTTTCCCACCTTGACATACAAGCCGAACCTCACTACCTGCTCCTTGAACCCTGCATTGTGAACGAAAGCCGTCGCGCAACCCTAGCCCTAAACCTTCCACAGGTTCCGGGCTTCATGGACCAAGTGACAGCCGCCCCCGAGCATGGGGACGACTTTTGAAGCCCGTCCTGCGAAGGGGCTCCGGGGGTTGTTCTTAGCTTCCGCTGGGCTTACCTTCACAGTTCCTACTGTAGGATTGCAGCTCATCATGAAGGACGCCCGCATGGAGAAGAGTTCATGATGGCCTTTCGATCACAAGGCCTACATCGCTTGAGCCAACCATTGCTTCACAAAATTTAGGCTTTCGGACCAGAAGGCCGACATCAGCTTGACATCAAGCTGCGCTTGGCTCTTTTCGCGACAATGCCGGCTTATCTTCGGGGCTTCAGCAAGGAACCGTCCTGGCAATCGAGAAGGCATTCTGTGGGCTGGTCCCGTGCCATAAGGAAACCTCGGCAGCAGGTCTACTGAGATGCTTTAAACTTCCGGGTGCCAGCAAGCAGCTCCTGGTTGACCGGATGGCTGATGGCTTGCTGTGGGGCTGTGGGCTTGTGCTGGGGTCATTGACGTGTGGTGATGCAGGGGAGGGAGAGAGAGAGAGAGAGAGAGAGAGAGAGAGAAAGAGAGAGAGAGAGACAGCGAGACAGAGAGACAGAGAGACAGAGAGACAGAGAGACAGAGAGACAGAAAGAGATGGAAAG
>CAJNDV010036108.1:48124-58315 GCA_905221635.1 Symbiodinium sp. CCMP2456
GTATTACCATGTCCGCCTGTACTCTTGACGCAAGAAGACTAAATAACCGTGGTCGCTCGACCTGTTCCCGAGCGGTCTGCGGGATTGCGGGCTTGAACTCTTAGGAGAATGGGCTGTTCAAAGTTTCGGAGACGTGGGGCTTTCCACGTAGGAAAGGTTCTGAATACTCCGGCAGGTGGCGACCCTCGTGTTTGCCACGATGGTGGAGGCAAGCACGTCAGGAGCTCGATCCACACAGCACACGGGCATGGCAGATATGAAGTTGTCATAAAAAGACCCATCCTTTGGCTTGCTGTCGTCCACTTCGTGGACCTGGGACCGACTCTTTTGTGGTGGCGACAAGAACTTGTAGACCCCAGACCCTGGCTTGATCTTGCTCCCTAAACTAGAAGCGACATCCCTTGCAAAGGGTCTGTCTCGGAAGACTGAGTGGGCGGCCTGCAGCATTTGTGCTTCACTCGACATGGGTCATGTAAAACTGGAAGATGGGTTTCGGCTCTCAATTCGGACAATGCAGGCGAGGCTTTTGGTCATGAGTCGGAGGGGAGAGGTTTGGAGTTGTAGGATTTAAGGATTTCAGGATTTCAGGGTGTAGGGTTTCACGCTTTTACGGTTTAGCCTGGATATCTTAAGACCCTTGCCGGAAAAACTGACGGCACAAATCCAGAGTCGCCTGCACTTTGCCCAAGGGTCGTGCACCAGCTGGAGGAGCAATACCGTCAGATATGTTATAGAAGCCGGAATAATTACCAATACTATTCACTGCTCCTCAGCCCTGGGGCTCCTTCACTCGCCGGTAAAGCTACGGCCACGCCCTATTGTGGCTATAAAGGCCATATTGAAACGATAAGTGCACGGCAGTTCGGGCAGTCGTTGGAGGAGTTTGCGTTCCTCCTGCATGCGTTCCGTCGCCCACGCACGCACAAAATCGGGGTGGCCGATTGGGGTGCCAAGGACAACTAGGCCTCTCTCAGTCGGTGGCTTGTCCCCTCGCCACACCGCTGCTCCCAGCTCGGCAATGCCTGGTGGCGGAAGCCCAGCTTCCAGCGCGAACGCCCTTGTCTTGCCAAAGTTGGAGGCTATGCCGCAGTGGGTCTCGACGGCCTTCGTCGTACTGTCCAAGGCCGCCCGGGCACGCTCTGGGACAGTAACGACACACAGGTCGTCTAGGAAGGCCAGCAGGGCATCGTCGCGGTGCAGCTCGGAGGCGGCGCGGCAAAGCGCTTCGTGTTGTCCCAGGGCGAACAGCGCTGGGGCAAGCACATCGCCCTGCTAGCAACCTTCGCTTTGCGGCACGGCTCGGCATGTCCCTGTGGCGCCCCACCAGCAGTAGCTGGAGGGTCGCCCGTACAACAGCCGCACGAAGGGGAGCAGGACATGGAGTCGCAGGCACTGCAGCCATCAAGCGACACGAGGACCGCGCACGCACGCTGGCGGCGAGCGCATCCGTTCCTGCACGGGCCTGCAGCGCGAACTGGTATGGCCGAGTAGCGTTGTCGAAGACTTGAGCCCACTCCTTGGCCAAAGTTCTCGCCACGAGGCGGCGAAACACGTCGCCGGTGGCTATGCCGCACACCCCTCCGTCAGGTTTACGCAAAGCTGTGAGGCGCGCCATGGCCAAGCCGGCGGTGACATCGGCTGGGACGGTGGCCTGCGCGAGGTTTGTGGCCGCTTCAGCAAGCAGTTCCAGCGACTTTAAGTATTGTAAGAGCAACTGTTTTTTTCGCTCTTCAAGTGGTCAGCCCTCATGCCGGACAAGCCAGCCGCCCCACCCCGTCGGGCTTCGCGCAGGGCGTTGGCCACCGCTCGGGTTGAAAGCTGGACCGATCGCTCGGGTTGACAGTGGAGCAACTCGGCAGGCGGCGCGACACGCGCCTCGGGCGGGCGTGTGGCGGGGTCGGTTAGCGCATCCCACGTGGCCTCCGTGCCCGGCGCGAGCTCTGCTGCCGTAAGCACTTGTCGAGCGCGAGAGAGTTCGCCCTGGCGGACTCTGGCGCATGCCCGTTGACGCTTGCGCTGGGACTCGGCTTCGGGGTCGGGTTCCGTCTGTGGCGGGGGAGCTCGTGCACCGGGCCGCGCGGCGGCGATGAGTTGTGCCCACTCGCCTCGCTGGAACGCCGCCGCTCGCGCAAGGAGTGTGGCCCGGCCTTCCGAGCCTTGTTGTTCCGGGCGTGCCGACAGCATGCGCGGGGCAAGTGGAAAACCAGAGCATGGAGGCGGTCGGGCCAGTTCCCTGACCTGTTGCGTGCGCAGCACGGAGGCGCATGAGGGCCGTACTCAAAGCGTTGCGGACAGCCGCTCGCATAAGGGCGGCACGTCCTGCAGGGTAGGAGCGGGGTGGCGGAACTCGTCGAGGGCTTCCCAGCTTGCGTCGCTTCTCGCTGTGGCCGGCGGAGGGCACATAGGAACGGTATCCGAATTTGCGTCCGTAGTATTGGCCTCGCCGTGCTGGTGGCGAGTTGGCCGGTTGCGGCGCGACCTTCTGTGCCTGCGGTTTTCGTGGGCAGCGCGATCGAGCAGCGGCGCGAACGTGGTACGAACATCGTCAGGTTTGCGCTGCGGCCGCAAGCGCACCTCCGCCGTAGGCCTCGAGCAGAGCGGACTGAGCTGGCGCGATGAGGTAGCCATCAGGCGCTATGCACAGGAGCACTGCTGCGGAGATCGGCAAGGGAGCGTCAGATGGCAGCGCGGATAGCTGCGCAGTCGCCGTTTCGAGCGCGTCAGCCCCTGCTGCCAACGTGCCGAGCTCGTCGTCTTCGCAAGCCGCGGCAGCACGCATGAGGCGCAACAACGTGGCGGGCGGGACGCCGGGGGCGCGGCGCAGGGCAGCTGCAAGCTCCGCAAAACGCGTCCCAACGCCCTGCCGCGCATACCAGGCCTGTTTGGCTGCACTGGTGAGGTGGCCAAACAGCCAAGAGCATCGCGGGCCGGGCTGGACGCTCGGTGGACGTGCGCGAGCGGTCGCTTGCAGAAGAGTAGCTCGGCGTGGTCTGGTCGGGCACTGTTGGGTATGCATCCCCCGGTGGTGCTTGCGGCGGGGCCTCGGGCCTCGCAGAAGGCAGGTCATCGCGTGGCGACGCGAAAGGCGTGCGCGCGCGCTGAGAGTGTCCGAAAGCGTCTCTCCGTCCGAAACAAGAGGCGCAGGAGGGCGGCTCAAGCCCATCTGGGCGAGGGCGTGCAGCGTGCGATGTCGGCGGCTCGCGCGATCGTCAGGCGGGCCCGGGTTGGTTGCTTCGCCAACGCGTACGCCGAGGAGGGGACGCCTGGGTGGCTCCGCGGGTTCACCAAGCTTTGCAAACGCTCTGCGTTGCTTGTTAAGCTCACGCCCGGGAGCATGCCAGCAAGGTCTGTGTACATCAAAACCCTCAAACACGGCAAGTGCTCTCAGTGGGTCGCCCTGCTGCTCCTCAGTGGCCTCGCAGCACGGCCGCGGTCGCTTCGGCGGCCGCCTGGGCAGAGGGGCAGGTCTAGGTCTGCAGCCGCCGTGTTGTTTCGCTCCCTCCTGGCAGGAGGGGGTGGGTGGCCGCACCGCAGCACCAGTGTAGTGCCCACGAGCGTCCGCGTCGCGGCGCGTGGGCACGTTTCATGTGGTTGCCTTCGAGACTGGCTTGGGCCCGCACACGTGCGGGTCTCCGATGCTGAGGGCCCTGAGTAGGGATCCTGCTGCCAATTGGGGGGAGCGGACGCACTCGGCTCGGTGGGGCGCGGGCAGTGTGGGACTCCGTGGCTTGCTGAAGGAGGGAACAGAAAAGGGCGGTGGGGGATTGCCCGGGCGAGGCCGCCAATTCGGCTAATTCCTGCTCGCCACCTGCCAGGAGCTCCGATGCCGCCTCCATCCACGCAGGTGGGCATGCGGCGTGGGCTTGGGAACGGCTCCACAGCAGCGCGACCAGCAACGCCCCAAGCAGCGCCCCCAAACACAGCCAGCCCAGCACACAGAACAGGGGCCCCACCCGGGCGAGAAGTATCGCGGCGCTCCGGCAACACAGGTGCACAGCGGCCTCGCGGCAGGCCACAGGCAGCTGAGCGGCCGTGGGCATCGCCGCTCGAGCGGATTCGAGAGCCCATCGCACGGCGGCCACAAGAAGGGTCGCCCGAAGGCCATCCGGCGGAAGGAGGAAGGAGGTCCAAAGTAACGGAAATTGGGCCAGGAATGTGCCGCTCGCAAGCTGTCGCACGCCAGATGTTGTGGCTCCCACGCGGCTGCAGCCGCCGTCTTGCATGGGCATGGCCTTTGTGATCCGACACGGGTGCATGGAGACACTGACAAACATGCCGCGTCCTTGAGCCCATGTCTCCATCTTAGCCTGGGTGGCACATGCGCGGCTCCTCGACAGTTGCGAAGCTCGCTGCATTACATGCCAAGCGCTCCGTGTGACTTCATGGGAGCATGTTGGAAACTTAAACGAACCCCGCTTGCAGCTGCGACAGGCGTCACAGCAATACGATGGTATGCCAAAGTATTCGAAAGTATTCACAAGGAGGTCTGACTCCAGTGTGGCGTGCTAGACTTCCGGCCTTGCAGTTTCGCGTGTTTGATGTGGGGTCGTATAATAGCACCGCGCCTCAGTGTTTAGTCTTGGCATCTCCCTGTTTAGCTTTTCAATCATTTCTGTGGAAGACCCTGACAAGAAAAAAGATAACGCCGTAATTATGGCAAAGCCCCGCCAGGAGCCAAGACTCAAAACGAGGCATTTCCAGTACTAAAGTTCAAGCACAATCCAGTCATCACCCCAAAACAACCGAGCATAACTTAGAAAGGACCCCAAACGAGGCATTTCCAGTACTAAAGCCTTGCTACAACCCAGCACAACCCAGCCAGGACCCCAAACGAGGCATTTCCAGTGCTAAAATTGTACTACAACCAAGCACAATCCGGAAATTTATACGGGGTTATCTTGCAACCCCATGTCCTATGCGCAAATGTTGCGCCTCCTAATTATCACGAGCTCTGCTTGCGAGCAAAAGGTTTCACGGCGTCCACATTAGTACAGGTCGTCAGGTGCGTCGTCCACGTTACAGCCGAAGTTTGTTGGAACATGGCAGTCGACTGACAAAGGGCCCATGATGTTAACATCGACTTGATTGCAACATCATTTTTGAACGTCATGGCCTGGACCACTGGGTGAGGTCTGGCCTGGCAAGGGCTTGCGGTGCATTTCAATGTTGAAGTTACTGACACGGTGCGAGGTTTTCGGTTAGACATGGCCAGACCAGTGCTGTGAGCCTTGCCCACAGAACACAGGGATGAAGTCACGGCCCATCCACAGGCTTGCGCAGGAAGCAGGCCTGCGGCCCACCATGCCCGTCGCTTCGGGGCGGGGGATGGCGCAATGCCGTGTCATTGTGCGAAGAAGCTGGGTTCGGGCCAGCTGCAGTGAGGATGTGGCGTAACCTTCGCTTAAACTTAACACATTGCCTGCAGGCTTTGAGCACCACGCCGAGAGACAACAGAGCTGCAGTGATGGTCACCACAGGGAGCCACAAGCGGCGCCAAACCTACCCCGAGATTGCGAGTGCGCGACGGGCGCGTCTCGTCCTTATTGGGGTCGAGGTGGGCGAGCGCTTTGGTGCTGAAACCGCCTCCTTCCTCCAGGTGCCGCTGCGTGGGCAGGATGGGTTCAGCGCTGGTCCGGCCTCCTCGCTGTCACCGCCATGCGCGCTTTTCCGGCGTCACTATTGGAACTGCACCTGGTGGTGACCTTTGCGATGCAGGTCCTCGCCCAAGTCCGACTTGGCCCACCGCCGTTCGCAAGCCGCCGACACCAGAAGTCAGCCCGTTGGCCGCAATTCTCGTGCACTGGGACCACGGACTCGGCCCGATAACAAAAGGGGGAAAAACAACCGAGAGCTTGCTGGAGCTGCCGATCCGGCCTCGCGATGCCAGTGTTGGCGTTGAGCCGCCGCTGGGAGAGACAGGCGTATAGTAGACCCACAACCTCAATGCGGTCATAAGGAATAGCCACGCTTTCGCAATTGGCTGTTGCCGAGCATCCGCGCTGACCACGAACGCCGACGATGCGCACGTAGATTGACGGGACCGCCACATCATTGACTTCCCGATGCAATCCATATGCTTGATTTTGATCTGGATGCTCCCGGTGCCCGCAGCAGGCATCAGCACTCGAGCGCTTTGCTTCTTGTTTCTCAGATACTCTAGTCGCTCTCGAGCGTTTACTCCCTGTTTCTCAAACTCCCCAGTCCTTTTCGAGCGGTTTGCTCCCTTTTTCTCAGATATTCTAGTCGCTCTCAAGCGTTTACTCCCTTTGCTTAAAATCTTCAGTCTTTTTCGAGCGGTCTGCTCCTTGTTTCTCAAACACTGTAGACGCTCTCGAGCGGTTACTCCATGTTTCTCAAATTCTCTTTAGTCCCTTTCGAGCGGTTTGCTCCTTGTTTCTCAGATCTCTAGTCGCTTTCGAGCGTTTACTCCCTGTTTCGGACATTCTCTAGTCCTTTGCCAGCGGTCCGCTCCTTGTTTTTCAAATACTCTAGTCGCTCTCGAGCGTTTATTCCCTGTTTTTCAAATTCTCGCGTCTCGGATGCGCTTCGCCGCGAGGCCGTCGGCGCAGAAGGCCGAGTCGTCCTGCAGCAATGGCTTGCGCACACCATGGCCTCGGGAGTCGATCCACAGCACCGACGCCGCTTCTACATGGTCGTTCACGGTGCATCATCTATGGGTGGCGCCTTGTGCTGCGACGCCACCCTGGTGTCTCCATCGACCCGGACAGGTCAGCCACAACCTTGTGCTGAGGCAGTCGACGGTGCCGTGTTGCGGGTCACAAAGCGCCGCAAAACAAAAACGACGTATTGCGAGCTCGCAGCTGGCGGCAAGCAGCTGCTTGTGGTGTTGGGGTTCCGAAATCGGAGGGCGATGGAATACGGCCGCGGCGTTGTCTTGGACCGGCGGAGCCGGCAGGGCACAGTGGCGTGCCGACCAGCTGATGGCAGGGTGGAGATAGAGGCGCTAGAGCCGGTAGACTGTTGTAGGTTGGTGGGGGCTTGGGACCGCTTCTGCACGGAGGAAAAGTCTGTGGAGAAAAGCAGGTGAAGGTTCAAGGTTGTAATTAATTAAACCCTAGACCAACGCTAGGGGCACAGTGATGGTGACAGAGGGCGAATGAACACGGGGCGTCTGCGCAAAAGCCAAGTGACTTACACTAACACCAGATTGAGTGAATAGGTGGAAGACGTTTGGTTGAGTTTAGTTACATTTCGCGCAATTCATATCATTGAGGTTTACTTTGCTGCCAATTTGTCCCTGATGGGCTGAATCCCTGTACCAGGACTTCCCAGTCCCCATCCATTGTTATCGTCTTACTCGACCCAGAGCCTGAGAATTCCGTGTGCAAGCCGTTTCCCTGAACACCGTCTATTTGGCTTGGCTGCACCCAAGCCCCGATTTTGTTGGCCCGTAGATCAACACAGCCAGTCTCAAGCAAAGGTTTCACCTCAACCTACTCAGCACCATCAGCCTCTACTGGCTTGTCCGAGCGTGAAGGCCGAAACTAAGCCATTTTGGCTGAAGCCATTTTGGCTCAAGCCATTTTGGCTCGCAGATGCGCCTTCCATCTGAAAACCGTTCACAGCTCCCAGGTCAAGGTGTGGAAAGTCGCGTGGACCAACCTTTTGCATGTACGACTGGGAATGGAATGCGACAAAGGCGCGAGCTTCACTGCATCCTGCGATCGGGGATCGTGTGCTTGTCAGGGAATCGGATGCACCATTTCCGACGAGCTTGTGGCAGAAGCTCACAACGCAGTGTTCATCGCTTCATCAACGAGGCTACGCAACACCTCCCGCCACAAAACATCGGAAATCCAGACGCTGCACCGGGCCCAGGCGTGGCTCTGTTCTCGGCTGCTCGCTCGGTTGCACGATCGTTGATGAACCGCGGCTGTTCGTGTCTAACATGTCTCGTGCGGCGTAGATCTCAGGGGTTCAGTGGTCGCTGCCTTTTTTCCTGCTTGCCCCCTCAGGCACAGGTCAGGCTTCTTGGCAAAAGCACCGGCGGCGTTCAAGCGGACGCCGTCGGTGGAAATGTAAAACCCTGTACACTGCTTGGGTTGCTCGTCGAGGAAGCCTTCAACCCTTTACACAAAAAGACTGAACCCAACAGACAGACTGTGGCTTCCAAATCTACTGCACTCCCCAAGTCAACATCTCTTGAAATCCTACTTCTAAGCCATCTCTGACTGAGCAACCCCTTTCGTGAGAGGAGGCTTCACTGCTCGTCCTCCACAAAAATGCTATCCAACTTGAAGGGCTGCTTCAGCTCCACCAAGAGGGAGGACACAAACTGCGGCACCTGAGAGAACCTCGGTGAGCAGAGAGGACCACGGCCAAGGTCAGTGGTTCGGGAGTGTTGGGTGTAGGCCGGGTGCATGAAGGCTTACAGGGTTTAGGGAGTTTATAAGGGTTCAGGGTTTAGGGTCTAAGCTTTGTTCCATGGGTTTAGGGGTGGGGGGGGGGGTTGGCGATCATTGAGTGCAAGCGACGGACTAGGGTAGAGGACATGTCTTCCGAAGCACCGAACCCCGATTGGACCCATTGAAGCTCCTGAAGCCCCAAACTTCATACGGAAAGAAGCGTCCATCCCTGAGGCTTGAGATCCCTAAACCGCCAAAGCCCTAAACCTTAAACATCTCGCAAGCCCTGTGCCTCAAAATCTCGAAACCGCACAAACCCGTTAAGAACCCCTCAACCTTAAAGTCACTAATCCCCGGCCCGTAACCCCTCAAAAACCCCGAAACCCTCAAACCTAAACCCTGCTAGAACCGTAAAAGCCCTGTCACAAAGCTTGCAGAACCCACTAACCTCCTGGAACCCCTAAACCTTAAAATCTTTACACCCTTATAAACCCTGAACCTTACAATCCCTAAACCCTTATAACCCCTAAACCTTAAAATCCCTAAACCCTTATAACCTCTAAATCTTAAATTCCACAAAACCCCCTAGAACCCCTAAATCGTGAAATCCCTACACCCTTATAAACCCTGAATCTTATAATCCCTTAACCCTTACAGGCCCTAAACCTTAAAATCCCTAAACCCTTATAAACATTTATAACCCCGAAACCTTAAATTCCACGAACCTCCTCGAACCCCTAAACCTTAAAAGTTCGAACCCTATAAGCCCTAAACCTTAAAATCCCTAAACCCTTATAATCCCTAAAACTTTACATTCCACAAACCTCCTAGACCCCTCAACCTCAAATTCCACAAATCCCTAGAATCCCAAAACCTTACAATCCTAAACCCTTATAAGCCCTTAACCTTAAAATCCGTACACCCTTATAACCCCTAAACCTTAAAATCCCTGAACCCTTATAACCACAAACCTCCTAGAACCCTTAAACCTTAAAATCCTTAACCGCTTCTAAACCCGAATCCTTCAAATCCCGAAACCGCTATAAGCCCTGAACCTTAACATCCCTAAACTCTTATACGCCCTAAACTTTTTGCCTAAACCTTCAATCCCACAAACCTCCTCGAAGCCCTTAACCTTAAAATCCTAATTCCTATAAGCGCAGAACCTTAAAATCCCCGAACCCTTATAACCGCAAAACCTTAAACTCCACAAACGTCCTAGAACCCCTAAACTTTAAACTCCACAAATCCCTAGAACCCCAAAACCGTAAAATCCCAAAGCCCTTCTGAGCCCTAAACCTTAAAATCTTTACACCCTTATAAACCCTGAACCTTACAATCCCTAAACCCTTATAACCCCTAAGCCTTAAGATCCGCAAACGGTTATAAGCCCTAATCCTTCAAATCCCTAAACCGTTATAAGCCCTAAACCTTAAAATCCCTAAACCCCGTAGACTACTACAAAAACCAGAAACCTCAAAAAGAACCCTAAACCCTAAAATCCTTGAAAACCCAAAAAACCCTGAAGAGCCCTTGAACCTCAAAATCTCTAGACCCTTCCACCCCGAAAGAACTGTAGACACCTGTCAGAGCCTATAGAGAGACCCTAAACTCCCCAAGCTTCATGAATTTTCGTGAACACCCTTAAGGACCACTAGACCCCAAAACCCCGAAGCCCCTACACCCTTTTAACCCCTGAAGAAGCCGTTTTTCAACAGGTCCGAGGAGCCCCTTCCGAGCCAGCTCCTGCCGAATTCGCTCGAGCAGCTCCGCATAGGTCAGCTCTTCCTGACCTGCCCCAGGGTTTGGGTTTGGGTTTAGGGTT
>CAJNDV010036108.1:65967-82837 GCA_905221635.1 Symbiodinium sp. CCMP2456
TAAGCCCTAAACCGTAAGCCCCTGAACCACTGAACCCCGAAGCCCTAAATCGTAAGCCTCTGAACACTGAACCCCTAAGCCCTAAATCGCAAGCCCCTGAACCACGAAACCCGTAAGCCCTAAACTACCGTAAGCCCCTGAACCACTGAACCCCTAAGCCCCAAATCGTAAGCCCCTGAACCACTGAACCCTTAAGCCCTAAACCGTAAGCCCCTGAACCGCTGACCCCCTAAGCCCTACATCGTAAGCCCCTGAACCACTGAACCCTTAAGCCCTAAACCGTAAGCCCCTGAACCACTGAACCCCTAAGCCCTAAATCGCAAACCCCTGAACCGCTGAACCCTTAAGCACTAAACCGTAAGCCCCTGAACCACTGACCCCCTAAGCGCAACATCGGAAACCCCTGAACCACTGAACCCTTAAGCCCCTAAACCGTAAGCCCCTGAACTAAATCGTAAACCCCCGAACCACTGAACCCTTAAGCCACTGACCCCCTAAGCGCAACATCGGAAACCCCTGAACCTCTGAACCCTTAAGCCCTAAACCGTAAGCCCCTAACCGCTGAACCCCTAAGCCCTAAATCGCAAACCCCTGAACCACTGAACCCTTAAGCCCTAAACCGTAAGCCCTAAGCGCTACATCGTAAACCCCTGAAACACTGAACTCCTAAGCCCCAAATCGTAAGCCCCTGAACCACTGAACCCCTAAACCCTGACTCCCTACCCTAAATCGTAAACCCCTGAACGACTGAACCTCTACACCCGGAACCCTTGACCCCAAAACCCTACACCCTAAACCCTAAACCCCAACACCTTCAATCCTAAGCACTAAGCCCCTAAACCACTGTAGCCCTCCACCCTCAAACCCTAACCCCTAAACCGATGAACCCTAATCCTAAACCCCTAAACCACCGAATCTGAACCCCTACACCCTAAACTCCAAAACCCTAAAAACCCCTAAACCCCTAAACCCCACACCCCTGCACCCCTAAAGCCTGTGCTCCTACACCCGCGACTCTGGATCGCAGCCGTGGCGCAGCCGTGGAGCTCGTTGGAGGTGCCGACGTAGTTGCATCCGATGAGAAGGCTCCGTCGGGCCCCGGTGAGGGGCTCTTGCCTCGGTGAAAGAGGCGTCTTTCTTAAGGGGCTGAGGGTCTGTAGGTTTAATGTTAGGGTGTGGACGTTTAGGGGTTTAGGTGTTTAGGGTTTCAAGATGTTTTGGGGTTTTGAGCTTTTTCTTAGCTCAGTCTTACTGAATTCCCTAGTTCACAGAGTTGAAAGTTTGCGGTTTCTGAACTCAATACACTTCCTGGGGCTTTGAGCGCATTTTCTAGCAACTCTAGTATGACCCGATATACCCGAACGCATCCCAATGCACCCTACCAGAGGAGTCTACAGTACCGATTTCCTGGGGAGCGGGTGTGTGCTACATTGGTTTCCTGGCTAAGGGACATACCCCAATCATGACTCATTTTCAGAAGTATCCTACGGGTGCCGTAAAAGTTGGACTGACATAGTCGCCTTAGCCAATTTGTTTCAGAAACCCGGATGTTGAGTCTCTGGCACCTTCCGTCGATGTCGTCATCTGTCTATTTCTATTCAATCGTTTCGGGCCGTAGTAAGCGGCAGCGCCCAAATAATAGGAATCTCAAGTGAACATTCGCACGGTATGTCCTACTGCAGCTATACAGATTTTGGGCCTGTGCAACTACGAGTCCTATTCCCGGGAGCTCCTTGGACTACCCCAAAACCCTATTCTAACTGTCAGGCTCCCATGTTGGGCACTTGGGGCTCCTCAGTGGACCCCAAAACCCCAATTCTAACTGAGCCCAAGTATTGGGCACTAGGCTCCGAGAGCGAGATCCTCTCTTACAGCTGGCCCGAGCCGCTTGGCAGCCTTCGGAGACACGTCACCTCAGCGGCTGCGAGCATCCGAAGCCCCTGAACCAGGTTAAGGATTTAGGACGAGAGGTTAAGAAAAAAAGCAAACTTCCCTGCAACCCCCAGACCCCAATCCGGAACGGTTTAAGGTGGTTAATACAAGTTTAGGGTTTAGAGCTTAGGGTTCAGGGTTTAGGATTGAGGAGTTTGGGCTTAGCTGCTTAGCCTTCTCAGATCCAAGCCGCGAGATTCTCCGAGGCCCAGCAATCCCCACTCCTCCGCGCGGTGCTCGGCCTCCTGGCGCTGCTGGGCATTTTTTTCCAAGGTGCACTAAGCAAAGGTTTAGGGTTTAGGGTTTAGGGTTTAGGGTTTAGGGTTTAGGGTTTAGGGTTTAGGGTTTAGGGGCTTACCCAGAGACCCTGAACCCTTCATGCTGAACAGTTTTCCCCAAGCTCCAAGCCACTCAGCGTTGGGGACACCATCATCTCTTCTTCAGGAGTGCTTGATTCACTCTCGCGGCTCACGGTTTCGGATTTAAGCTTCCAGGGTTAAGGGTTCAACTTTCGAGGTTCAAAGCTTCTTGGGGCTTCCTGGGTC
Organism: Symbiodinium sp. CCMP2456; assembly: GCA_905221635.1. Taxonomy (NCBI): domain Eukaryota; class Dinophyceae; order Suessiales; family Symbiodiniaceae; genus Symbiodinium; species Symbiodinium sp. CCMP2456. The sequence continues at coordinate 68,445 of CAJNDV010036108.1, forward strand.
GAAGATTCTAGGCAATACTGCGGGGTTTCCCAAGAGCTCCTTGATCACGGCGCAGATGTCTGCCGGACCGGGCCTCCCCGAGAGCACAGAGCAAACCTTTCCCATGGCGCTTTTGGCGGCGAGAGGGGCGGCTTCGGGCCACTGGTCAGTGTCAGCGTAAGACAAAGAGTCGCAAAAGGCCCGACCGAAAAGCAAAAAGGCATTATGATAGAAAAGACTGCGTGACGACTCTAAGATAAATCAAGAAAAATCGTGGAACTATAGACGACAGATCCCAAAGCGACAAGGAACTTAAGTCGCAGGGCATCAGCCGAACTCCAAGGGGCCTCGCCTACGCCTACGGCGAATGAAATCCGCACACCCTGAATGGTCAATGAAGGGGTGAACCGTTGAGAATTTGGCGGCCGCCATTCTGCTGTTATTTTCGATGAGTCCTGGCGATTTGCTGTTATGTTTCGTACCGAACTACATGCTTGCAAGCGAAACTGATCCAAAACACCTAAGTCCAAATGCTAGAACATCACCTCAGAAGAAGTGGATACTCTAAGCCTCCAATCTGGCCTGGCGCTTCTCCTGTAAGCCGTGAAGGAATGACACGAACAGGGCTGTCTTTTGGCTGCGGGCACGCTGCATCTAGCAAGTGGCCCCGGGGCACCGTGCGCTTAGAATCCTGAACTATGTCCTGAATGATCCAATTTCAAGCCCCGAGCTCCTACTTCAACCACTAAGATAATCAACCAAAGCCCAATCCTTCGATTCTAAGTGGCACGGCCCCTGTCACTGTCATCCTCGGAGTAGCGGTAAGCCAGAGCGCAGGTGCTGTTCTTGACTCCAGATTCGACCGGGGTATGAGGGCCGATGTTGGGCCGAAACTCCACTGCGGTCATCACAGCCGCCAGTACACCGCCGCTCACATAGTCCGTGCAAAGTCCTCCAGCCCAGCCCGGAAATGGAAAAATTGGCCAGACTACCAAACCTCCCTTGGAACCCAACGTCTCCCTGCCCCCCCCCCCTTTTCGCAGGGGTAGGCTTCATGTAAGGGCTTAGGGGCCTAGAAGTAGCTGCGAGACCACAGGCATCACCAAGCCTTAAAACAGCTCCGCCATCAAATTACTATTCACCGAAGGATTCTGCATATTCGGATCCGGATTAGGAGATCCCGCTAGAAGTAGGGCTTTCTCTCCTACTTCATGGCATCATAGCTAAGGCTTCAGAACCCTCAGGCCCCAAACCTTAAACTCAAAGCACCCTAAACCGTTCATCTACGAATTTGTGTAATTATAGGAATTGGGTTTTTGATGCGTTTGGAATTTGATTTGAAGATGTTGGGTTTTCCCAAACTCCCTTCTACCCTTGTCCTGATGTTGTGAAGCTTGCCCCTGCTCGCAGAATGCCATGGTCCCTCAGGGGTGTGCAGAGGCCCTCCAAACCTTGGAATGGTTTCAAAGCTTCCCTTTCTCGGGGCGAAGAATTGCTTCTTTTGGTGAGGGTAGGCTTTAGGGTTCAGGGTTATGCAGGGTTGCTGTCTGGTGCCGGCTTGAGCGTCTACGAACGGTTGCTCATGAACGTGCTAAGTACGACTTCATGCTCATGGCTTGTGGTTTACAGTTTGTGGTAGACGCTCCTTGTGAACCTAAACCCTAAACCCTAACCCCTAAACCCTGAAGAAAGAAATGCCCTCAGGGTTTGGTTAAGTGCAGAGATCCTTCGACACGGCTTCTGCAGGTCTGGCAAAGGTGATTGCGAGCTCTGGCAGATTGGAATTCCCATCTTCTGTAGAAAAAAGGAGATCCCTTGAAGGATCTTTAAATGTTTTGGTTTCCGGCCGCTTGAGTCTTGTGTTGAGGGCTTAGGGCTTGTAGGGTTTAGGGTTGAAGGTTTGGGAATATAGGGGTTTAGGGGTTAGGAAGTTCAGGACTAGGGGGCCTTGGGTGTAGCCTGGTGTTTCGGCCAGGCCGCGGCAGCCGAGCGTGGCAGAGCAGGCGCGGACGATGGCTTGGACACCCGAGGCCTCCACATCGCAGAGGTTTCGGCGTCTGGGGCTGTTGGGGTTGGGGCTTTGGGGCTTTGGGTTTTGAGGACTTAGGGTCCTGAGCCTTTTTGCATGTAAGCCTCTGCTATGAAGTCAAAATCCCCAGCAGGAGTCGAGGTGGCAGGGCTTTAACCGAAAAACGAAAAAGATTGGGCGGGACCGTGGCAAGCCCCTCAACTGACACAAGAAATGGCAATGTGCTAACCTCAAACCCCAGACGGCAATCTAGGCCTCAAAAACTAGAGTAGCCTGTAGCAGAATACAAACGACAACTCGTTCCTAAACCCCAAAACCCTTCCAAAAACACACGTTCGAGCCCCGTAAGAAGAGGATTCGTTTACAGTACGTCCCACCCCTCAAGACTGAAATGCCCGAGCGACCTCGTCACATCGGAGCCCGTGGTCGCTGCCCTCGGACCATCCGGAGGATCCCCTCCTCAAGTCTTCTTCAAGAGCTGAGTTCAAGCAGGCGTTCACTATGTATCCGCATTTTGGAGGCTCCAAAGCGTCATTGACGAGTGTGATAACTATTCTCACACTCGGGAAGCCTATATTTTTTTGTCAAAGCTTTTTGCCGTTGCAGAAGCCCAAGTTTCGGAAAGGAGCCAAAGAAGGTCCAGGCTGTGCCAAATTCGCCCTGGGGATTCAGGGTTTATAAGGGTAAGGTTTAGGGTTTAGGGCCAGAGGTATTGGAGGCAGTACTGGTTTCAGCGTTTGAGGCTTTGGGCATTTTCATGGCTTTTGGCGTTAGGGGTTTACGATGGGGACCTGGAGGTCCACGGCGTAGACCTCCTTGACTGGCAGCGGCAGTGCGATCTTCTCCTCATCGTACAGGGGAAGCCACACGCAGATCACCAGATACTCGAACTCGGCGACATTGCTGCCGTAGCTTAGCTCGAGGTCTTTCAGTGCTCGGCATCTCTCCAGCGCTCTTGGCATCCGGGGTTGCGCGAGCAAGGGGCTGCTAAGGACTCGCATTGAAAGCGCAGAGGTGTTAGGAGCGCTGCCGAGCCGTTCACGATTCAGATCCCGGGCACTGAGGAGGATCAGGTCCGGGAGGAGCAGGCGGGCTAAGCGCCGCGCCTTGCTCGCCAAGACTTGCTGCAAGCGCACGGCATTCCGCCCGCCGTGGAGAGATCGGAACATCTTCGACAAAACCAGCAGGTGAAGTTGGAACTGGGCTCGCAGGACCTTGGCAAGCGCTGATGTGGTCGGGGCCCTCTCCTTAACGTCCTAAGCGTTCAGTGGTCTTCTACGTCTCGGAAAGGTGCCAAGACAGCCAACCAGTCAGACAAAGCTCCGCAGCACATAGCGAACGTCAGCACACCAGGTCTTAAACCCTAAACCCTCAACGAAACCGAGCTTCACAAGCCCAAAGGGGTGAACTCGGACTCTCGAGCGCGGACCCCACTCTGCACCCAAGCACCAAGACCCTGAACCCTAAACCTCAAGCCCTCCAACCCTGAAGCTCTAAATACCACATAGCAGGCCCCAAAACAGCCCTGAAACGCAGAGGCCCTACTGTCTGGGGATCTTTCGGGGGCTCTGAGGGTTTTAGGGTTCAGGGATTACGCCCTTGGGCTTAGGATTTCGAATTTCGGGCTTTAGGGGCTGGGTTTCAGCGGGGCATAGAAGGCCAAGCCCGGGTGCTTCGGCAAACTTCGCACGCTCCTCGCCACGCAAGGATTCTGTTACCAGGTTTTGGGATGAAACGTTCAGGGCATAGTGTTCGGGTGGAGAAGCTGCGGGGCCTTCGCGTTCCGGGCTCAAGGGCGCTTGAAAATGTTGGAACTCTCGGAATTTTCGGTCTGAAGCGGTGCGTGTGGTCTTACCCACCGTGGGAGAAAACGCCGCAAAATCAATGCTGCCGAAGACTCCAACCGTTCTAAGGGAAACCAGAGCAATACTTGGCTTTGACTTTGACTTCATGAGCCCACATGACGGAAGACAATGGGAGACAAGTGTCGGAAACGTTGACAGAGCGCGAGACGTCAGCATTTGCTGTCATACTAACAAGAACTCTTGCGGTAAACTGGCTGGATGGAGAAATAGCAAGAATCCCTCTAGTAAGCTCTCTGGGAATGAACAAGAAGCCCTACAGTAAGCTGTTTACTGAACTGCTTGGGGAGGGAGGCACGCATCGAAAACCCTGGCATGGGACAAGGAGACAAGCGTAGAAAACACCTGCATTGGCCACCCCCGGGTGTTGGCTTCATGGGGACCAAGTCGTTTGTTTCACATTCAACAATTCTGGTCTCATTCGAGCGGTTTGCTCCTCTTTCGCTGATTTCCAAGCCCGTTTCGACTGGTCTGCTCCTCATTATTCTAAAGTGTCGTTCTTCGTCAAACTCTCTGATTTATTTCGAGCGGTTTGCTCTTGCTTCTCGACGTTTGAGGTCCTTTCTTTCGACTGGCTTGCTCCTCCGTCTCGTTGTCAGACTGTACAGTCTCTTTTGCGCAATCTGCTCTTGCCTCTCAAACGTCCAGTCCCGTTCAACGGGCGTGCTCCACTTTCTCACGTATTCTGTAGTCCCTTTGGGGCCTGTGTGCTTGTCTTTCTCAGCTTCTCTTCCGTATCGTATTCTCAAGTCTATGTCGAGGTTGCCGATGAGTGGAAACTCTCTGTCTTGTCATATCAGGTTTTCTGCTCCGGCTCCTCCATGTCCACCACGGAGCTGGGAGGGCGCAGGATCTCGGCACTGGTGGCCAGGTCTTGCTCGATGACCTCAAGCTTGAGGGTTGAGGGTTTGGGAGTGTAGGGCAAGGGCCACATTTGCGCACACAAGCAACACTGCTAATGCAAGGCCCCAACCCCAGAAAACTCGAAATAAGTAAAGAAGCCATTGACATGAACACGTATTCTAAGTTCAAGGCGATAGACCACAAACCCGGCAGCTCCTAGAACCTTTAAATGCATCCCCGAGGCTCCTGGAACCACACAGCTACGCCCCGCGTTGCATCCTCCGCTCTGTACTGAAGCAAATCCGTACTGAAACAACCACAAGCAAGGCCAATCCCAGCTGCACATGCCGAGATGGGCCTCATAGGAAGCCAGGGAAACCCTAAACCCTAAATCATCGGAAGCCAGGGAACGGCCCAACGGTTGAAGGACGTGGCCTGAATGACAAGGCTTGCCGTCTGCGAGTCGGTGTCCTTCATCTCCTCTGAAGCACGAAACCCACATGAGCTGCAGGCGAAGTTCCGGGGATTATATAATGGATCACATAGGGAATTCATATGAAAGGGGATAACAGGAGTTTAGACTAATTATCGCTCACATTGAACCCCTCTTCGCTCGTAGAACCTGAGGCTATCGATGCTCGACCGCTTGAGCTTTGAAGCTCTCAAGTGGATTAAAGCTTTTTATTTTTAAGCTTTTTCAGGGACCTTCGACAAAACCGCAACGCGGAAAGCCCTCATAAACCCTAAACCCTAAACCCTAAACCCTAAACTCTAGTGCTTTTTCTTGCGGAGTTTTGGGCGCCCCGAGGTTGGAGCCTTCAGGGCTTCAGGCACGTCCTTGACGACTGGCCTCTGAAAACCCCAACTCCAGACCCTAAACCCTAAACTTAGACTCGAAGCCCTAAACTCTCAACCTTGACCTGTGAACCCTAAACCATAAAGCCTCAACCGACACCCTAAACCCTAAACCCGAAACCCGACATCCCTAAACCCTGAACTCGTCGAAAGTCTCAACTCGATTCACAAGTGTGGGGCTTAGGACCTGAAGGCTGCAGGGTGTAGTGGGCGTGGTGTTTGGGCGATGTGGGGCTTGGGGCTTATGCAGGGTTTAAAGGTTTACAGCTTAGGTTAAGGATTTACTGTGGGGATTCGATTCAGGGTTTAGGAATCTCCGAGAAAAGCATGCTTGCGCCCCTTAAAATCATGCGAGACTGGAAATGTTCTGGGAAAACCCACCTCCAGCCAAAGATCGTCCATCATGGACATGTCTTGAACTTGCACCTGAGTCGAAGTCGAAAGTCGAGGAGAGGTTCAAAAGCAGAACGCCCCAACCCCAAACTGTTGGTTTGGGGCTTAGGGTTCAGGTGCTCTAACATGTAGGGGTTTAGGGGATTTCGGTTCCAGTGCTCAGGGATTTTGTGCGGTTATCGCGTTTCGGCTCTCGGCTTTGCAGTAGTTTGGCTATGAAATCCACCGTCCAAGCTCGGGTTCCGAGGCGCCTGGGCGGCTCGGACCTGCGCGGCCCCCAGCCGCAAGAACTCCTCTGCGACCACCTCGCGCTTCGGTGCATTTATGCTGTGTTTATAACAACATGGTATGGGTACTTATTGAAGATACTATGGTTAGAAGAAAGAACCCCAGAATCGTGCTGGCAAGTATTTAGGCCCTATACGAGCCTCATGAGGGCTTCAGTGGAAGATTCTAGGGCGACTAGAGTTTAGGGTTTATCCGGCGTCGGGTGTCGGGTTCGTTTGGGGTGTAGGGAGGTGGCTGGAGAGCTCAGGGGCTTTGGGATGGAGCTTGGACCGTTGAAGCTGTTCCGATGTGAGTTCGGGCGTGTATGCGGCAACTGTTAAACTCCAGCGTAACTGAGGGCCCAAACTAAACGCAAAAATTCTAACCCTCAACCTGCAAGACCCACTCAGCCCGATTCACTCAAACCCCTCAAACACTTATCCCCGCAAGTAAACCGCAAACCCCTTAACCCTCAATAAACCCAAAACCTAAACCGCCAGTCCGTCAACTTGTGAAACCCAGAGCCTCAAACACCAAACCCAAAGCCCTGCGCCCCCGAATCCGTGAACTTCTAAACCCTCTGAACCCTAAACCCTAAACCCTCTGAACCCTTGACCCTAAAACCTTGAACCCTAAACCCTAAAACCCTGAATCCGGAACCCTAAACTCCCTAAACCCCAAACCTTTAACACATAAGCCCGAAAACCCGCGACCTTCTCGCTCGCTTTACCTGCCGCGTCTTCCAACTGCGCAACGCTGAGCCTTCCGCGGTGCTCTCAAAGTTCCGAGTTTAGGGTCTAAAGCTTTCGGGGCCTAGGGGTTACGATTTTTGGAAGCAGACCTTAAGGGCCTAACCTCGCACCTCGCGGGCGTCATAACCTCAACACCTGACCTCGCGAACCAGCCCCGAGACCTCCACGACCTGACATCGCGGCGCGGCCTCAGACCCTGGCGGCCTCAGGACCTCGCGGTTTGCTCCTTGTTTCTCAGATACTCTTCTAGTCGCTCTCGAGCGTGTACTCCCTGTTTTTCAAATTCTCTAGTCCCTTTCGAGCGCTTTGCTCCTTGTTTCTCAGATACTCTAGTCGCTCTCGATCAAATTTCCTAGTCCCTTGCGAGCGCTTTGCTCCTTGTTTTTCAGAGTTCTAGTCGCTCTCGATCAAATTTTTTTGGTCCCTTTCGAGCGGTTTGCTCCTTGCTTCTCAGATACTCTAGTCGCTCTCGATCAAATTTTCTAGTCCCTTTCGAGCGGTTTGCTCCTTGTTTCTCAGATACTCTAGTCGCTCTCGAGCGTGTACTCCCTGTGTCTCAAATTCTCTAGTCCCTTTCGAGCGGTTTGCTCCTTGTCTCTCAGATACTCTAGTCGCTGTCGATCAGTTTTTCTAGTCCCTTTCGAGCGGTTTGCTCCGTGTTTCTCAGATACTCTTGTCGCTCTCGAGCGTGTACTCCGTGTTTCTCAAATTCTCTAGTTCCTTTCGAGCGGTTTGCTCCTTGTTTCTCAGATACTCTAGTCGCTCTCGATCAAATTTTCTAGTCCCTTTCGAGCGGTTTGCTCCTTGCTTCTCAGATATTCTAGTCGCTCTCGATCAAATTTTCTGGTCCTTTTCGAGCGGTTTGCTCCTTGTTTCTCAGATACTCTAGTCGCTCTCGGGCGCCTGTTTTTCAAATTCTCTAGTCCCTTTCGAGCGGTTTGCTCCTTGTTGCTCAGATACTCTAGTCGCTCTCGATCAATTTTTCTAGTCCCTTTCAAGCAATTTGCTCCGTGTTTCTCAGATACTCTAGTCGCTCTCGAGCGTTTACTCCTGTTTCTCAAATTCTCCAGTCCGTTTCGAGCGGTTTGCTCCGTGTTTCTCAGATACTCTAGTCGCTCTCGATCAGTTTTTCTAGTCCCTTTCGAGCGGTTTGCTCCGTGTTTCTCAGATACTCTAGTCGCTCTCGAACGTTTACTCCCTGTTTCTCAAATTCTCTAGTCCCTTTCGAGCGGCTTGCTCCGTGTTTCTCAGATACTCTAGTCGCTCTCGAGCGTTTACCGCCGTTTCTCAAATTCTCCAAACGCTTTCGAGCGGTTTGCTCCTTGTTTCTCAGATACTCTAGTCGCTCTCGATCAGTTTTTCTAGTCCCTTTCGAGCGGTTTGCTCCGTGTTTCCCAGATACTCTAGTCGCTCTCGAGCGTTTACTCCCTGTTTCTCAAATCTCTAGTCCCGTTCGAGCGGTTTGCTCCTTGTTTCTCAGATACTCTAGTCGCTCTCGGGCGTTTACTCTCTGTTTCTCAAATTCTCTAGTCCCTTTCGAGCGGTTTGCTCCTTGTTTCTCCGATACTCTGGTCGCCCTCGAGCGTTTACTCCCTGTTTCTCAAATTCTCCAGTCCCTTTCGAGCGCTGTGCCCCGTGTTTCTCAGATACTCTAGTCGCTCTCGAGCGTTTACTGCCTGTTTCTCAAATTTTCTAGTCCTTTTCGAGCGTTTTGCTCCTTGTTTCTCAGATACTCTAGTCGCTCTCGATCAAATTTTCCAGTCCCTTTCGAGTGGTTTGCTCCGTGTTTCTCAGATACTCTTGTCGCTCTCGAGCGTTTACTCCGTGTTTCTCAAATTCTCGAGTCCCTTTCGAGCGGTTTGCTCCTCGTTTCTCAGATATTCTAGTCGCTCTCGATCAATTTTCTAGTCCCTTTCGAGCGGTTTGCTCCGTGTTTCTCACATACTCTAGTCGCTCTCGAGCGTTTACTCCCTGTTTCTCGAATTCTCTAGTCCCTTTCGAGCAGTTTGCTCCTTGTTTCTCAGATACTCTAGTCACTCTCGATCAATTTTTCTAGTCCTTTTCGAGCGCTTTGCTCCGCGTTTCTCAGATACACGAGTCGCTCTCGAGCGTGTACTCCGTGTTTCTCAAATTCTCTATCCCTTTCGAGCGGTTGTTTCCTTGTTTCTCCGATACTCTAGTCGCTCTCGATGAATTTTCTAGTCCCTTTCGAGCGGTTTGCTCCGTGTCTCTCAGATAATCTAGTCGCTCTCGAGCGTTTACTCCCTGTTTCTCAAATTCTCTAGTCCCTTTCGAGCGGTTTGCTCCTTGTTTCTCAGATACTCTAGTCGCTCTCGAACGTTTACCGCCAGTTTCTCAAATTCTCCAGTCCCTTTCGAGCGGTGGGCTCCTTGTTTCTCAGATACTCTAGTCGCTCTCGAGCGTTTACTGCCTGTTTGTCAAATTTTCTAATCCTTTTCGAGCGTTTTGCTCCGTGTTTCTTATAAACTCTGGTCGCTCTCGAGCGTTTAATCCCTGTTTCTCAAATTCTCTAGTCCCTTTCGGGCGGTTGTCTCCTTGTTTATCCGATACTCTGGTCGCTCTCGAGCGTTTACTCCCTGTTTCTCAAATTCTCTAGTCCCTTTCGAGCGCTGTGCTCCTTGTTTCTCAGATACTCTTGTCGCTCTCGAGCGTTTACTGCCTGTTTCTGAAATTCTCTAGTCCCTGTCGAGCGGTTTGCTCCTGTTTCGCAGATACTCGAGTCGCTCTCGAGCGTTTACTCCCTGTTTCTCAAATTCTCTAGTCCCTTTCGAGCGGTTTGATCCTTGCTTCTCAGATACTCTAGTAGCTCTCGAGTGTTTACTCCCTGTTTCTCATATTCTCTAGTCTCTTTCGAGCGGCTTGCTCCTCGTTTCTCAGATACTCTAATCGCTCTCGGGCGTTTACTCCCTGTTTCTCAAATTTTGTAGTCCCTTTCGAGCGGTTTGCTCCTTGTTTCTCAGATACTGTGGTCGCTCTCGGGCGTTTACTCCCTGTTTCTCTAATTCTCTAGTCCCTTCCGAGCGGTTTGCTCCTTGTTTCTCAGATACTCTGGTCGCTCTCGAGCGCTTACTGCCTGTTTCTCAAATTCTCTAGTCCCTTTCGAGCGGTTTGCTCCTTGTTTCTCAGACACTCTAATCGCTCTCGGGCGTTTACTCCCTGTTTCTCAAATTCTCTGGTCCCTTTCGAACGGTTTGCTTCTTGTTTCTCAGATACTCTAGTCGCTCTCGAGCGTTCACTGCCTGTTTCTCAAATTCTCTAGTACCTTTCGGGCGGTTGTCTCCTTGCCTCTCCGATACTCTAGTCGCTCTCGGGCGTTTACTCCCTGTTTCTCAAATTATCTAGTCCCTTTCGAGCCGTTTGCTCCTTGTTTCTCAGATATATTCTAGTCGCTCTCGAGCGTTTACTCCCTGTTTCTCAAATTCTCTAGTCCCTCTCGACTTGCTTCTCAGATACTCTTGTCCCTCTCGAGCGTTTACTCCCTGTTTCTCAAATTCTCTCATCCCTTTCGAGCGGTTTGCTCCTTGTTTCTCAGATACTCTAGTCGCTCTCGAGCGTTTACTGCCAGTTTCCCCCGTCCCTTTCGAGCGGTTTGCTCCTTGTTTCTCAGATACTCTAGTCGCTCTGTTTACTCCCTGTTTCTCAAATTCTCTAGTCCCTGTCGAGCGGTTTGCTCCGTGTTTCTCAGATACTCTAGTCGCTCTCGAGCCTTTACTCCCTGTTTCACAAATTCTGTAATCCCTTTCGGGCGGTTTGCTCCTTGTTTCTCAGATACTCTAGTCGCTCTCGAACGTTTACTCCCTGTTTCTCAAATTCTCTAGTCCCTTTCGAGCGCTGTGCCCCTTGTTTCTCAGATGCTCTAGTCGCTCTCGGGCGTTTACTCCCTGTTTCTCAAATTCGCTAGTCCCTTTCGAGCGGTTTGATCCTTGTTTTTCAGCTCGTGTCGCTCTCGAGCGTTTACTCCCTGTTTCTCGAATTCTCTAGTCCCTTTCGAGCGGTTTGCTCCTTGTTTCTCGGATACTCTAGTCGCTCTCAAGCGTTTACTCCCTGTTTCTCGAATTCTCTAGTCCCTTTCGAGCAGTTTGCTCCTTGTTTCTCAGATACTCTAGTCGCTCTCGATCAATTTTTCTAGTCCTTTTCGAGCGCTTTGCTCCGCGTTTCTCAGATACACGAGTCGCTCTCGAGCGTGTACTCCATGTTTCTCAAATTCTCTAGTCCCTTTCGAGCGGTTGTTTCCTTGTTTCTCCGATACTCTAGTCGCTCTCGATGAAGTTTTCTAGTCCCTTTCGAGCGGTTTGCTCCGTGTTTCTCAGATATTCTAGTCGCTCTCGAGCGTTTACTCCCTGTTTCTCAAATTCTCTAATCTCTTTCGAGCGGTTCGCTCCTTGTTTCTCAGATACTCTTGTCGCTCTCGAGCGTTTACTCCCTGTTTCTCACATTCTCTAGTCCCTTTCGAGCGATTTGCTCCTTGTTTTTCAGATACTCTAGTCACTCTCGAGCGTTTATTCCCTGTTTCTCGAATTCTCTAGTCCCTTTCGAGCGCTGTGCTCCTTGTTTCTCAGATACTCTAGTCGCTCTCGAGCGTTTACTGCCTGTTTCTGAAATTTTCTAGTCCCTTTCGAGCGGTTCGCTCCTTGTTTCTCAGATACTCTAGTCGCTCTCGAGCGTTTACTGCCAGTTCCCCCCGTCCATTTCGAGCGGTTTGCTCCTTGTTTCTCAAATACTCTAGTCGCTCTGTTTACCCCCTGTTTCTCAAATTCTCTAGTCCCTGTCGAGCGGTTTGCTCCGTGTTTCTCAGATACTCTGGTCGCTCTCGAGCGTTTACTGCCTGTTTCTCAAATTTTCTAGTCCCTTTCGAGCGCTGTGCTCCTTGTTTCTCAGATACTCTAGTCGCTCTCGAGCGTTTACTGCCTGTTTCTCAAATTCTCTGGTCCCTTTCGAGCGGTTTGCTTCTTGTTTCTCAGATACTCTAGTCGCTCTCGAGCGTTCACTGCCTTTTTCTGCTTTTCGGGCGGTTGTCTCCTTGTTTCTCCGATACTCTGATCGCTCTCGGGCGTTTACTGCCTGTTTCTCAAATTATCTAGTCCCTTTCGAGCCGTTTGCTCCTTGTTCCTCAAATATATTCTGGTCGCTCTCGAGCGTTTACTCCCTGTTTCTCAAATTCTCTAGTCCCTCGCGACTTGCTTCTCAGATACTCTTGTCCCTCTCGAGCGTTTACTCCCTGTTTCTCAAATTCTCTAGTCCCTTTCGAGCGGTTTGCTCCTTGTTTCTCAGATATTCTAGTCGCTCTCGAGCGTTTACTGCCAGTTTCCCCCGTCCCTTTCGAGCGGTTTGCTCCTTGTTTCTCAGATACTCTAGTCGCTCTGTTTACTCCCTGTTTCTCAAATTCTCTAGTCCCTGTCGAGCGGTTTGCTCCGTGTTTCTCAGATACTCTTAGTCGCTCTCGAGCGTTTACTCCCTGTTTCACAAATTCTGTAGTCCCTTTCGGGCGGTTTGCTCCTTGTTTCTCAAATACTCTAGTCGCTCTCGAACGCTTACTCCCTGTTTCTCAAATTCTCTAGTCCCTTTCGAGCGCTGTGCCCCTTGTTTCTCAGATACTCTAGTCGCTCTCGGGCGTTTACTCCCTGTTTCTCGAATTCTCTAGTCCCTTTCGAGCGGTTTGCTCCTTGTTTCTCGGATACTCTAGTCGCTCTCGAGCGTTTACTCCCTGTTTCTCGAATTCTCGAGTCCCTTTCGAGCAGTTTGCTCCTTGTTTCTCAGATACTCTAGTCGCTCTCGATCAATTTTTCGAGTCCCTTTCGAGCGGTTTGCTCCGCGTTTCTCAGATACACGAGTCGCTCTCGAGCGTGTACTCCATGTTTCTCAAATTCTCTAGTCCTTTTCGAGCGGTTGTTTCCTTGTTTCTCCGATACTCTAGTCGCTCTCGATGAATTTTTCTAGTCCCTTTCGAGCGGTTTGCTCCGTGTTTCTCAGATATTCTAGTCGCTCTCGAGCGTTTACTCCCTGTTTCTCAAATTCCCTAGTCTCTTTCAAGCGGTTCGATCCTTGTTTCTCAGATACTCTAGTCGCTCTCGAGCGTTTACTCCCTGTTTCTCAAATTCTCTAGTCCCTTTCAAGCGGTTCGATCCTTGTTTCTCCGTTACTCTAGTCGCTCTCGAGCGTTTACTCCCTGTTCCTCAAATCTCTAGTCCCTTTCGAGTGGCTTGCTCTTTGTTTCTCAGATACTCTAGTCGCTCTGTTTACTCCCTGTTTCACAAATTCTCTAGTCCCTGTCGAGCGGTTTGATCCTGTTTCTCAGATACTCTAGTCGAACTCGAGCGTTTATCGAATTCTCTGGTCCCTTTCGAGCGGTTTGCTCCTTGTCTTTCAAATACTCTAGTCGCTCTCGAGCGTTTACTCCCTGTTTATCAAACTCTGTAGTCCCTTTCGAGCGGTTTGCTCCTTGTTTCTCAAATACTCTAGTCGCTCTCGAGCGTTTACTCCCTGTTTCTCAAATTCTCTGATCCCTTTCAAACGGTTTGCTTCTTCTCAGATACTCTAGTCGCTCTCGAACGTTTACTCCCTGTTTCTAACATTCTCTAGTCCCCTTAGAGCGGTTTGCTCCTTGTTTCTCAGATACTCTAGTCGCTCGCGAGCGTCTACTCCCTGTTTCTCAAATTTTCTAGTTCCTTTCGAGCGCTTTGCTCCTTGTTTCGCAGATACGCTAGTCGCTCTCGAGCGTTTACTCCCTGTTTCTCAAATTCTCTTGTCCCTTTCGAGCGGTTTGCTCCTTGTTTCTCAGACACTCTAGTCGCTCTCGGGCGTGTACTCCCTGCTTCTCAAACTCTTTAGTCCCTTTCGAGCGGTTTGCTTCGTGTTTCTCAGATACTCTAGTCGCTCTCGAGCGTTTTCTCCCTGTTTATCAAATTCTCTAGTCCATTTCGAGCGGTTTGCTCCTTGTTTCTCAGATACTCTATTCGCCCTCGAGCGCAGTCCCTTTCGAGAATTGTGCTCCTTGTTTCTCAGATACTCTAGTCGCTCTCGGGCGTGTACTCCCTGTTTCTCAGATTCTTTACTCCCTTTCGAGTTGTTTGCTCCTTGTTTCTTAGAAACTCTAGTCGCTCTCGAGCGTTTTCTCTTTGTTTCTCAAATTGTCTACGGGCGGTTTGTTCCTTGTTTCTCAGATACTCTAGTCGCTCTCGAGCATTTACTCCCTGTTTCTCAAATTCTCTAGTCCCTTTCGAGCGGTTTGCTCCTTGTTTCTCAGATATTCTAGTCGCTCTCGAGCATTTACCGCGAGTTTCTTAAATTGTCCAGTCCCTTTCGAGCGGTTTGCTCCTTGTTTCTCAGATATTCTAGTCGCTCTCGCGTGTTTACTCCCTGTTTCTCGAATTCTCTGGTCCCTTTCGAGCGGTT
>CAJNDV010036108.1:82936-117408 GCA_905221635.1 Symbiodinium sp. CCMP2456
TTGTTTTTCAGATACTCTAGTCGCTCGCGAGCGTCTACTCCCTGTTTCTCAGATTCTTTAGTCCCTTTCGAGTTGTTTGCTCCTTGTTTCTCAGATACTCTAGTCGCTCTCGAGCGTTTTCTCCTTGTTTCTCAAATTGTCTAGTCCCTTTCGAGCGGTTTGTTCCTTGTGTCTCAGAGACTCTAGTCGCTCTCGAGCGTTTACTCCCTGTTTCTCAAATTTTCTAGTCCCTTTCGAGCGGTTTGCTCCTTGTTTCTCAGTGTATCTAGTCGCTCTCGAGAGCGTTTACTCCCTGTTTCTCAAATCTCTGGTCCCTTTCAAGTTGTTTGCTCCTTGTTTTTCAGATACTCTAGTCGCTCTCGAGCGTTTACTCCCTGTTTCTAACATTCTCTAGTCCCCTTAGAGCGGTTTGCTCCTTGTTTCTCAGATACTCTAGTCGCTCGCGAGCGTCTACTCCCTGTTTCTCAAATTCTCTAGTCCCTTTCGAGCGGCTTGATCGTTGTTTCTCAGATACTCTAGTCGCTCTCGAGCGTCTACTCCTTGTTTCTCGAATTCTCTAGTCCCTTTCGAGCGGTTTGCTCCTTGTTTCTCAGATACTCTAGTCGCCCTCGAGCGTTTACTCCCTGTTTCTCAAATTCTCTAGTCCCTTTCGAGCGCTTTGCTCCTTGCTTCGCAGATACGCTAGTCGCTCTCGAGCGTTTATTCCCTGTTTCTCAAATTCTCTAATTTCGAGCGGTTATCTCCTTGTTTCTCAGTGTTTCCCAAATTCTCTAGTCCCTTTCGAGCGGTTTGCTCCTTGTGTCTCAGATATTCTAGTCGCTCTCGAGCGTTTACTCCCTGTTTCTCAAACTCTCTAGTCCCTTTCGCGCGGTTTGCTCCTTATTTCTTAGATACTCTAATCGCTCTGGAGCGTTTGCTCCCTCTTTCTCAAATTCTCTAGTCCCTTTCGAACGGTTTGCTCCTTGTTTCTCAGACACTCTAGTCGCTCTCGAGCGTTCACTCCCCGTTTCTCAAGTTCTCTAGTCCCTTTCGAATGGTTTGCTCCTTGTTTCTCAGATGCCCTAGTCGCCCTCGCGCATTTACTCCCTGTTTCTCGTCCTTTTCGAACGGTGTGTTCATTGTTTTTTGAGTACTCGAGCCGCCTTCGAGAGTTTAGTCCCTTTCGAGCGGTTTGCTCCTTGTTATTCAGATACTCTAGTCGCTTTCGAGCGTTCTTCCTTGTTTCTGAAATTCTCTGGTCCCTGTCGAGCGGTTTGCACCTTGTTTCTCAGATAGACTATCCGCTTTCGAGGGTTTTCTTCCTGTTTCCTTTTCGAGCGGTTTGCTTCTGGTTTCTCAGATACTCTGCTCGCTTTCGAGCGTTTACTTCCTGTTTCTGAAACTCTCTCGTCCCTTTCGAGCGGTTTGCTCCTTGCTTCTACTCTAGTCGCTCTCGAGCGCTTACTCCCTGTTTCTCCAATTGCCTAATCCCTTTCGAGCGTCTTGCTCCTTGACCGTGTTTCTAAGATACTCTAAACGCTCTCGAGCGTTTACTCCCTGTTTCTCAAAATCTCTAATCCCTGTCGAGCGGTTTGCTCCTTGTTTCTCAGATACTCTAGTCGCTCTCGAGCGTTTACTCCCTGTTTCTCATATTCTCTAGTCCCTTTCGAGCGGTTTGCTCTGTGTTTCCCAGATATCCTTGTTTCTCACAGACGTTAGTGGCTGTCGAGCGTTTACACCCTGTTTCTCAAATTCTTCAGTCCGTTTGGAGTGGTTTGCTCCGTGTTTCTGAGAAAATCTAGCCGCTTTTGAACGTTTGCTCCCTGTTTCTCAAAGTCTTTAGTCCCTTTTGAGCGGTTTGCTCCTTGTTTCTCAGATACTCTAGTCGCTTTCGAGCGTTTACTCCCTGTTTCTCACACTCTCTAATCCCTTTCAAGCAGTCTGCTACTTGTTTCTGCGATACTGTAGTCCTTTACAGTCCCTTTTGAGCGGCATGCCCTTAATTTCCCAAAAACTCTACTTGCTTTCCCGCGCTTGCTCGCTGTTTACCAAATTCTTTAATCCCTGTCAAGACACTCTAGTCGCTTTCGAGCGCTTACTCCCTGTTGCTCACGTTCTTGCGTCCATTTCGAGCGGCTTGCTCCTTCTTTCGCAGCTACTCTGGTCGGTTTCAAGTGTTCACGCCCTGATTTCCCAAAATCTTTAATCCCTTTCGAGCGGTTTGCTCCCTGTTTCTCAGGCACTCTGGTTGTTTTGGAGCGTTTACTACATGATTCTCAAATTCTCTAATCCCTTTCTTAGATAATCTAGTCGCTTTCGAGCGTTTCTCCCTGTTTCTCAAATTCTCTAGTCCCTGTCGAGCGGTTCGCTCCTTGTTTCTCGAATACTCTAGTCGATTTCGGGCGTTTACTCCCGGTTTCTCCAATTCTTTAATCCCTGTCGAGCAGCTTGCCTTGTGTCTCAAATACTCCTTTACTCCCTGTTTCTCAACGTCTCTAGTCCTTTCCAGCTGCTTGCTCCTTGTCTCCTAAATTCTCTACTCCCTTTCGAGCGTGTACTCCCTGTTTCGCAAATTCTCCAGTCCTTTCGAACGGTTTGCTCCTTGTTTCTCAGATGCTCTAGTCAATTTCGGAACGCTTACGCCTTGTTTTTTAATTCTCCAGCCCCTTTCGAGCGGTTTGCTCCTTCTTTCTCAGATTCGGGCGGTTTGCTCCCTGTTTCTCACATTCTCGAATCCCTTTCGAGCGGGTGTGCTCCTTGTTTCAGATGCTCAGTCAATTTCGGAACGTTTACGCCTTGTTTTTAAATTCTCTAATCCCTTTCGAGCGGTTTGCTCCTTGTTTCCCAGATACTCTAGTCGCTTTCGGGCGGTTTGCTCCCTGTTTCTCAAATTCTCTAGTCCCTTTCGAGCGGTTTGCTCCTTGTTTCCCAGATACTCGAGTCCCTTTCGAGCGGCTTGCTCCTTGTTTCTCAGATGCTCTATTGGCTTTCGGGCGTTTACTCCCTGTTTCTCACATTCTCTAGTCCCTTTCGACCGGTTTGCTCAAGCATTCTAATCCGAGCTTTTTGTGCCTCGTTTCTCAAATACCCTTGTCCCTTTCGAACGGTTTGTAGCAAGTACTGCAATCCCTTTCGGGCGGTTTGCTCTTTGCTTCTCACATACTCTAGTCCCTTTGGGGCGGTTTGCTCCGTCTATCTCAAACACTCTAGTCACGTTCGGGGTTTTTGCCCCTTTCGATTGGTTTGCCGCTTGTCTTGAATACTGCAAGCCCTTTCGAGCGGTTGGCTAAGTGTTTGTCAAATACTCTCGTCCCCTGCGAGCGGTTTGCTTGCTGCTTCTCAAATACTCTAGTCCCATTCGAACGGTTTGTCCTGGTTTTCAAACACTCTGACCGGTTTGCTCCCTGCTTCTCATATTTTCTAGTCCCTTCTGTGCAAAAATGTAATCTCTTTCGCGCGGTTTGCTCCTTGTTCTCACGTACTCCAGTCGCGTTCGAGCGCTGTTTCTCATATATAGGCCTTTCGAGCGGTTTGATCCCTGTGCCTCAAGACTGAGTCCCTTTCGGGCAGTTTGCTCCCTGTTTCTCAAATATTTCAATCCTTTGCGAACGGTTCGCTCCCTGTTCCTCGAACATTCTAGTCACTAGAGTCCCTCTCGAGCGGTGTGCTCCCTGTTTCTCAAATAAGCTAGTCCCTAGGGTTTGTTCAGTGTTTCTCAAACACTCTAATCCCTTTCGGGCAGTTCGCTCCTTGTTTCTTAAATACTGTATAGTTCCTTTCGAGCGGTGTGCTCCTTCCTCTCACATACTCTAACAGTCCATTTCGAGCGTTTTGCTCCATGAGCATGGCCGTAATCATCGTCGTCTGGATCTAAGTGTATGCCCGTCAGCAGCCCGAAACCCCAAAAGCTGAAAAAGCTGCCGGGCTGTGCCTTGCTTCGCCACCTCGCGGCCTCGCGGCCTAACCTCACTTTCACCTCGCGGCCTCGCGTCCTCGCGGCCTTGCGCGGCACCTCACCTCGCGGCCTCGCGCCCTGACCTGGCGGACCCGGCTCATTGTCAAGTCTGCTCCGGGATTTCAAGGCTTTAGGAGGATAGGGCTTTACGGGTTTAGGGTTTGGGGCCTTGGGGGTTTCGGGCTCAGGCTTTAAGGCTTAAGGTTGAAAGTGGCGTATCGGGGTCTTAACAATTCGAACTGGGGCTTTGGGGTCTATGCAAGTATAACGTCATTGCACTCAGGAACCCCCTAAGACGATCGTCGGTGCTGCTTCAGGCTTGAATATCTTGGGCTTGTGGGCCTTCTAAGGCGAGGTCTGGGCTGCGTGTGTTTGGGGTTTCGGAAGCCACGCGACCATGCCCGAAGCCCTAAACCAACACAGAACCCGGGGCTGTAGTCCTAGTGACGATGAATTCCGTCCACTCCGAGACTTTGCACTGCCGGGATATGAACACAATCTCAGAATCCCGGCTCAACACTTCGGGCACAAACGAAGCAGCAAGCTTTTTTGCAAGATATCGATGGCAAGGCTCTCCGAAAAAGACTCCTCCTTAATGCCCTTTTTGGAATTCTGGAAGTCGACCCATGTAAACGAACACCCAGCCAGGGTACTGCGCTGTCTGACTCAGTGTGCTGAGAAGCCAATTGGAGCACCTGGGTTTCGAGGTTGCTACAGCCGGGCAAGGTTTTCGCCACGGGAGTCGCTTCATGCTGCTTTGTACTTGGTTTCGGGTGGCATGGCACGTGAACGCCAAAGCCTTCAACGCCTAAGCCTAAGCCCTACACCCAAAACAACCCACCTTCACATCCCACACAGAACACCTTTTAAGCCCGAAACCGCAAAGCCCGCAAGGCTAACAACATCGGAGCGCTTCTCCAACACCGCTGCTAGAGGTGGTGGCAAGGGTACCACGGCCGCCACAGCTTGCGCGGTGTAGGCCGCGAACTTGCCCAGAACCTCCCAGATGCTTGGCTTAAACCCTTAACCCCTAAACCCTAAACACTTCCTGAAGTGCTTTTGGAGCCTTGGGCTTGAGTTGAAGGGAACGTCCCGAGCTTTGGGCTCGAGTTTGCAGCTTGGGGCTTTTGGCCTGAGCCTGAACTCAACAGATCAGAAGCTTGGATGCTGGGACGAATCAACACCCGCTTTCCGGACCTAGCTACTAGAGAGGTCCGAAGCATCCCCTGATAGCCCCTATACAGGTGAGCGATCATCTGCCCGGAAACCTTCTTTTGAACTGTGTTACGGCCCCTATGAAACCAGATTTCCCGACAGCTCCGGCGGGGGCCTTCCAGTTCATCTTGTCCGCCAGGAGCTCCTTGATGCCTTGGTTCTCCAGTCTCTCCCCGATAAAAACAAAGGTACCCACAGCTATCCTCCTATTCTTCAGCCTTAATACGAAAGCCGCACCAAGAAAAAGAGAAAGACAAAACTACTCGGGAACCAGATGCCGCTCATCAGACTCTGAGAAGCCGTTGAGCATCCCTGCCTCGGAGAATCGAAGCATGCCGGGTGCTGAAGTCGACTGTGGTTTTGGTGGTTGAGCTCTGTCAGTTATTATATAAATAGCGCGTGTAAACAAGTACACAGGAACGTGCATCTTATCGGGCTGCTGGTTCTTGTGGTCGGAAAGTCTAAGTATGCTGACGTCGGCCCAAGATGCGACAGACATCCCTCGACATAGAGGGCGCAAAACCAAGAAACGTGGCTGAAGAATGGACCTGAACGCTGAAAGCACAACTTTTCACCTCCTTTCTGCACCCGGGAAGGCTGTAATCTGGAATTGAGATTCCGAAACTTCTCGGTGTCGATGATCGCGCTCTCAGCTTTGCAGAGCCAGCCTGCCACCTCCAGGGCATCCGCTGGGCTTCGGGACTGGCTATTTCATGACACGGCTAGTCTAAGCTTTCGTCTCCAGGTTGTAAGGCTCTTGGAATAGCGTTGGGCTCAGAATGACGATTTCAGTCTGCGAGGAAACGATGGTCTCCATGATACGCGTACCCACGAAAAAAGAATACAGGCCAGTCTCGGGCTTGTATGCCTCAAACACAAGCCCCTTTTCCTCAACTCCCACAACGGGTAAGCACCAGCTCGACACCACTCTTGTTCTCACTGTTCTAAGGCCTCGATAATGAAGTCCCAAACTGAAAACGCTTTGAAACATGTTCGCGAAAGAAGCCGCGAGCATCGCCATCGCCGTCAGGTAGGGTGGCGAAAGTCGTCAACATCCACAGGGTGGTCACATAGGGTTGGAGATTTAGGGTTTTCTGGGGCTTGGGGATTATACCCCCCAAAACCCTAGTCTCATTATTAAGGCCCCTATACCCTAAACCCTTAGCCCGTATATTGAAGCCCTGATCGGATCGCCTCGGGATCTGCCGATGCCAACTTCTCCGAGATCTTCGCAACGAAGCCTTCGGCATCCGCCGAAGCACAGACCTCCAGGGACCCCGCCCTGTGAGCTTTGAGCCCAAGCCACAAAAGCCGCACGGGTGAGCCCAAAGCTTTGCAAGCAGATCTCGAGAAACCCTAAAGCCCTCTGGAAACATTGAACACGGTTTGAGGCTTAGGGTTCAGGGCTCAGGGTGTAGGGTTTAAGGCTTAGGTTTTAGGGTCAAGGCAAGATTGCAAACCTGGATCACCAGGCGAAAAGACTCTGTTCCACTGTACATCGTATGCCACGCAGTAAGTTTGAGCCTCATGCCCGAAAACCAAAGCCAAGCACGACAACCTCGAAGCTCTTGCAAACCCTTAAGCCTGAAACAAAAACACTGCGATCGCAAACATCTTTCTGAAGCGCAGACACCAAACGCGCCAAATGATCAACCCTTTAACTCCCAACCGTATATTAAGACTAATGATGATAATCAGACTATAATGATGAAATATATACTAATAAAGTCGTAAAACAATACTACTAACAATAAGACATACTATAGTGCAAATAAGAAGAAGAAGACAAAAACACTAATAGTAGTATCATTGTTATAATGACTCTTCATATTCGCATCCATAGTAGTCTTAAATGTTTACCATACGCATAGCTTTAACAATAATAAGTTATAAGACTACTGAGCTCGGAACAATCGAAACAACAAACTCGGGAGCCTCCAAGCCTGAAGCCCAAACTTAGCCAACCCCCGAAGCACTCAACCCTAAACCCTTAGGGTTTAGGGTTTAGGGTTTAGGGTTTAGGGTTTAGGGAAACCTAATATCTGAACCCTACACCCTAAAGGCCCTAAACCCTCAACCCTGAACCCTGAACCCTGAACTCAAACCGAACCGACACCCCAACACCAAAAACACAGCGAAAACCCTCAGACCCTTGACAAAACCGCCGCGGCAAAGAACGGCAAGGCTGAAGCCAGTTTAGGAAACTCCAACTCCCAGGTCCCAAGCGCCTTCCTCAAGAACCAAAGACGCACAGAACAAAAGCAGCCACTCCAAAGCAAAACGGTTTAGGGTTTAGGGTTTGGGGTTTGGCACATGCAGAAGCAGCCATTGCAAATCCTACAGGCTGGAAGTGAAACAACAAGTCCTCTCGAGGACTCTAGAAACGACAAGCCGCGAAGCTTCGTTTACCCTCCAAGACGAACCCCAAGCTGTTTCTAACAATGACCCCTAAACCCTACAACCAAAACAAGACAGACCCGCAGCTGCTTTAACACCCTACACTGCGAAACCAAAACTCTACGAGACTCGAAAACGCATCAAGCCGTAGACACTGATGCCAAAACACGACACACCCCAACGCCTTTTACAACCCCTAAACCTTGAAGCCAAAAAACGAACCTCCACACAACCAGCAAAGCCACTTCTGACAAGATAAGACTTTCTTCAGAACTCTCGGGACTGCGAAACTTAGGTGGGGTTTAGGGAGTGCAAAAGCAAGTTATTAAAATTCAAGTTATTGTAGCACAGGAATTAGTCTACTATCTACGAATTATCCCCTATTTTTGATACCAGATTGCCCACCTCACCCAGTTTGCTCGTGTTGGCTGCCTCGCATTTCCTGGGTTGGATACCCTCTTGAAATTAGAACTTGCGCTCCTCCTTAACAGTCCACCATACGAAATCTGAGACGGTGTTCAAGAACGGCCCAGGTTCTTTATTAGCTCTTCGAAGAGGTAGGCAATCAGCCCTGAACCATCCTGCAAGACAGCGGCGATAGTTTAGGGTGTCGGATTTTCAGGTGCTAGCCAGATATGCGGGAACTAGCACAGGAGTCACTGGAGCAGGGCCTCCTCCCGGAGTGCCCCAAGCGCAAGGTGCGGAGCTCTGATGGGATAACGGGCATCGGGACTTCGGCTTGAGCAGATAGCTTAGCCCAACACCCCCCCTAAGCCCCAAGCCCGAAAGCCACAGGGCCCCAACCCCCCCCCCCCTCCACATTGAACAAAACACCACCGCCCTCCCTCTACCCCTAGACTCGTGTTCTAGGGATGGTAAAGACTTAAAGAGATTCCCGCAGGAGCCTCCTCCACCTCCGGGGCCCCGAAGCTGTCGAAAGCCACCAGCTGCCTGACGGCCGGCTGGCATTGAAAGAAATAAATGGGGGGTTAGGGTTTGGGTTCAGGTTCGGGAGATGGGGAATGGAGTTTAGGATTCAAAGTTTGGCCACCGGTGCCCCTGGATCAACATCCTCAACACCCTACCCTACACCCGCTTTTAACCATTAAACCCACATCCCCTGGAAGTTAAACCTCCGCCCGCCCCCCCCCCCGCCCCACTGCCCTAAACCCTGGGCCCTGAACCCTAAACCCCAAACCCTAAATCCCAAAATCCCAAAACCCTAAAACCCTAAAACCCTAAAACTCTGAACCCTGAAACCCTAAACCCTAAATGGTCCCAGACCCTACATTCGGGGGCCCTGGGACCCTGGACCCAAAACCCTAAAAACCCCCTCAAAACCCTCCCAAAAAAAACAGAGAGCCCTCAAACTCGAAAACCGCAAAACCCTAAACCCTAAACCCTAAACCCTAAACCCTAAACCCTAAACCCAAACCCTAAACCCTAAACCCCAAACCGGCCACCAGGAGCCAGGAGCCGCCGTAGCTGGGCCTCAGAGCCGAGGATTCCCAAGGAGACGCCGAGGCCACGGAGAGATCCGCGAGGTCCTGAAGGGCACCCAGTTACTGGGGGCCTATAGGGTTTTCGGGTTTCCCTAAACCCTAAACCCTAAACCCTAAACCCTAAACCCTAAACCCTAAACCCTAAACCCGGTTTGGGGTTTCCTCTTATGGGGCCTATAGGGTTATCGGGCTTAGGGCTTATGGGGCTTATAGGGCTTTAGGGCTTTAGGGTTTTAGGGCTTACAAGGTTTTCGGGTTTAGGGCTCATAGGCTTTCAGGGTCTACGGTTCGGGGCTCCTAGGAGGGTCTAGGGTTTTAGGGTTAGGTTTCGGGCATAGGGTTCTGCGACGAGTCTATAGAAGGGTTCTGATGCAGGGACTCTTACGGGCATTCTCAAAATATCTCGAAAGTTTTCTGTAACGATTCCTATGAAGATGGCTAGAGCTCTAAAGGTCTTGCGGTTGGCGAAATTGGTTGGAGGGCGTCAAGTTTATGCAGGGCTTTAGGCTTTAGAAGGCTTTCAGGGGTCTGGGGGTTTAAGTTCTGACACCTCCGCGGGCAGCGTCTCATGGGTTTGGGGGCTTAGGGAAGCGACACAGCGTTGAGGCTCAGTTATGGGGCTCAAGGGTCGAGTGAGTTTGGACATGACACCCTAAGCCCCAAGTCCAAACCCTGATGCCGAAACCGAGTCCAGTAAGCCCCTACTGTAGCCCCTCAGCACTGATCATCGCGCAGTATATGATATAGACCATAGGTTATGGGTGATACATTATGTACTACTTGAACGCCCGGCACCAAATCTAACTCCGCAAAAGCGCTAGACCCACAGTCCAGAATAAGCCAACACCAATTTAACAGCCAGACCCCGATACGAAACTAACATCTTCTCGACCCAACACCCTTAAGTAGACCCTAAACCCTAAACCCCTTTACGTAAACCCTAAAACCCTTGGTTCTCTTCGACTTCTATCTCCACATCACCAGACAAAGCATAAACCCCTACGCGCCCTAAACCCTTAAGATCCCTTAAGTAATGCTTGATGAATTTGTGAGTGCGCCTTCAGACTGAAGCCACATCGAAAGAGGCCTTAACACTTCAGCCCTCGGAGCCCTCATCCCGTTTGGCCCGAAACCGTCCTGCGCCGATCGAAAGCTCAGAGCTCGTGCGAAAAGGGTGCAGAGCAGCAGACAGGTGCCCGGCACGCCCATGGCTTCACGCTCTAGGGCTGTAGGGCTTTAGGGGCAACCTGAAAACCGAAACCCGAAGCCCTCAACCCAAAACCCTAAAAGCATCAAAACGCCTGAAAACCCGAGTGCTTCGGGGCAGTGGGGAGCTGCCAGTCTTGGGACTCCTGCTTTTCTCTTCGGGGTGCTATTTCCATCTGGGACTCTTCGCATCTGCTCTTTTCGGTAGACTCTAGACTCTAGCCCTCAAGCTGTTCTAAGAGACACCGAAAATCCTGAAACCCCAAGCTCCAACTATCCGAAAAAGTCCGGATCCCTCGCCCATTTCTCCCGACCCCAAAACCCCGAATCCGGACAAAATCAGGGGGGTCGATTTCGCAGACAAGGGCCTGAGCTGCGGCAGACAGCTTGGGTTTGCAGAGCGTTCGGGCTGCCCGGGCAGCATAAGGTATGGGGCTCCGAGATTACCTACTCGATCCCACTGCAGAGCCCAATGATCTTAAAGCCTCAGCAGAGAATTCAAGGCTCGGGGAGGCGAATCTTCGCTTGAAGCCGTCACCATGGGAGGGATGTGTGAAGACTCCCCGAACACTGCACCCACACACACACACACAGACACTTACACTTACTGCACGCTGCTAGGAGGGAAAGCCGCATCCCCAATGCTGAGCTTTGTGAACCGGGTCTTGGCTGCGAAATGCATGATGCTCAGCTCGACGACGAGAAAAGCTTCCCGCCATCGTTCAGGAAGGACTTGTGAATTTTGACGACTTGAAGGAGAAGAGAAGACCGCGAAAACCGCTCCAAGTGGCGTTGATGACGGAAGGGAAGGTGCAGCTTTCCATTGGCTATGGCAACTGGCAACCCTTTCGTCTTCAAGAAGTTCAGCATTCACCTACATGAAACTTTCTCAAAGCTTCGTCATGACACTTTCCATCAGCTTTCAGAAATCAAAGGAAGGAGCAAAAAAGCGGAGCATGCACGCTGACGCTGGCAACACCGCGTGCCCCAGAGCTGCAGCGCAAGACTCCACGTTACAGGGCTTTGGTTCCCGCTTTTGGCTAAGGAGCGACTCTGTGCTGTTTGTCCGCCCTAGATCTATAACCAATAACCCTAAGCCTCTGCCCTTGGCGATCCTGTCCTGCGTGATTGCTCTCTGGGCACAACATGCTTGTAAATATGTGGCAGGAAGATCTCGAGATCTTTCAGAGTCTTCGAAAAGACTCGCCTCATCTTGAGGGTTGAAGTATGCATAATACGAATCATACGATCAGTGATGGCTGCAGAATGGTACTTCAGCAGTTGTAGATGCACCACCATGCTGGTCGGGGAAAGCTGGGGCGGAAAGATCTGACTTCCCCCCCCTTGAGTGCAGACGTAGACCATTTGGGTCAACCTCCACACACGCGCACACACATCCTTCACTCCAAAGCAGCATCAGATTCTGCAGGCCAACACTTTCAGACTAAGATCAGAACTATGAACTGACACTCTCTCGATGTGACAGTGCCAGCTTTCGCATGCCCGCCAAGCATTGCCCGATAAACCGCACGTCCCAGAGCTGCAGTTCAAGACTCGCGTTCACGGCTTGGGGCTATTCTGTATCCCCAAGAAGCTTACCCTAAAACCGAAACCTCCTGCCCCTAGTCTAGCCGTCCTGTCCTGTCCTGTCTGACGGCTCTCTGTGCCCAAAGTGTTTTGCAAACAGTGGCGGGAAGATCTCGGGATCACTCAGAATCTCGAGAAGCCTAGGCTCATCTTGAGGAAGGAAACTGAAGTTCACACAGTACGGAGAGCATATTAGTTGCTCGAGGCCTTGAATCATGGTAACTTCACTTGCAGAACCCAATTAGAACGACATATTCCGTGCAAGTGCCGGGCGGCATTGGCACCGGCTACAGGATTCTTGGATATTCTCGGGGGCTGCTCGTGTCTGCTTCGAGGGATACACGGCTTGAATGGCAATTCAATCTTCACACGCCCGCCGAGAAATACACGCGAGAAACCACGTGTCCCCGAAGCTGCAGCACGTGGGCTTGGCTCACAGGTCTGTCGTATCTACCCAAGGATCGCACCATAAACCTTAAACCTACAACCTATAGCCCTGAGTCTTATGCCCTTAGCCTTCCTGTTGAGGCCTTTACTGCCTGAGGGCTCTCCGGGCCCAATGCGTTTGTGAATAACTGGCAGGAACATCTAGGGATCTCCTGGAAACCTGGGTTCTTCTTCACGCAGCTTTTTGAAGTGACCAGAATACGGAGAGCATTGGGCCTGAGGTAACTTCACTTGCGTCAGCGCATCAGAACCCAGTCGAAACGACATATTCCGTGCATCTGCCGGCGGCATTGGCACCGGCTACAGGATTCTTGGATATTCTCGGGGGCTGCTCGTGTCTGCTTCGAGGGAGCGGATGTGGGATGTCAGGACTACACAATGTGAATGTCTGTGAAGCTTAAGAGCTGGCCCCCGATCTCTAGTCCAGGGGAGTGAGGTGCGAGGATCTGCAGCTGGAGTCGTAGGCCTGACTGTGATTTGTCACTGCTTCCTCCTGCACGCTCGCCGCTGCTTCTTGGGGATGTATGCTTCAAGAAATGGCTCCATGGCTTCGGGTCGTGGTCACGCTGGCCTGCGCCTCAAGACAAGCAGAGCCTCTCCCTCTGCGCAAATACATGCAACAAGCATGTCTTGGGGCAACAGTTCGTTGCACCACCATCGAACAGTCTTCGTTCGGCATGCAGGGTGGGCCATGTCACTAGCTCGGCTCAGCCTTATGCTGTTGCTGCGTATGTTGGTCAGGATACAAATGCAACATGTGAGCACATGCCGTCACCACCGCTAGGATGCCATGCAGCATCCTGAGGGCTCTGTCTTGGTGAAACCGTGGTGCAAGAATTACGACCATCTCAGAAGCACTGATCCTCTGAAGGGCTCCTTGGTGCACAAAAGATCATATCACAAAACTTGATAATATGAAAATGTGATATAACATAACATAGCATAGCATGTCAAAACATGATATATTGTGATAAAGAACCATATCTATATGTATATAGAGATGACTCGGCGTATTGTATGTAGTGTTTGATATAATGATATACACACACACACATATATATATATATATATATGTGTATATGTACATACGTATGTGTGCGTGCATTACATATATTTAACATGTCCGAGGTATAACATAAACTACAGTATTCTGTACATTGTAACATACTACCTCTGTGGAACTACGAAATCAAGCTAACAGATGACTGTTTATGAAATATATCATACTATTTGTAATGTCAATACATTGTATATATATATATATGTATGTATATATATAAGCAAGTATGAAAGCAAGCAGGCAGGCAGGCAGCCAAGCAAGCACGCAAGCAAGCAAGCAAGCAAGCAAGGAAGGAAATAAGTGAGCAAGCAAGCAAGGAAGCAAGCAAGTAAGCAAGCAAGTAAGCAAGCTAGCAAGGATGTATGTATGTATGCATGTAGGTATGCATACCAAAATATACAATATGTAAGACCTGATATATGATATACATATATGTATATATACAAATCTTACATATATAGTATGTATATATATATATATATATGTAGTATATAGTATACACTATGGACAAGCCTCAGCTCACCGACTTCACAGCCCGAGGCCGAGGCTGCTTTTCCGTCTCATCAGGGACCTGAGAGCTTGGGCTCACTAGCGGCTCAGTACGATTTAGGGCTTAGGGCTTAGAGTTTGGGGTTTACGAATGATACGACAGTGTGGCATGCAGGCGGAAAGAACGACCTAGTGCCCACACTGACCTCACACTTTGACAAAGATGACGTCTGAACAACCGAAGATCGCAAACTGCCTGCAACATTTGCCGAGGCTGCCTCGCTTGAGAGCTGAGGCTGCTGCATCAGTCTGACCCACCGGCTTCCTTGCCTTTCGTTTGGCCTGCCACAGCAGCACCGAGAAGGTCTTCTTTTCTTTGGCTTGTCCTGGCCTTGATCTTCATCTGCCTCGGAGATGCAGCCTGTTAGTACTCCCAAGTCACAATACCGGTAAGGCAGGGCAATACAATTCGACCGGCCTCTGCCAAACCATGGTGTGGAAACTCCACCACCTCCCCGACCTCGCCTGCAAAAAGCTGTCAGCTCAGCCTTAGCGAGCTTCACACAAGTTCAACAACACGCAGGCCTTGCAGGTGGCTCTGCGTGGGATCCTGCCCACGGAGCAACGGTTTGGAGGTCCACAACCGCAAGCAGAGAGCAACATAAAGTCGGTGCCGATTTCGTCGGCCTCTAAGCTCCGATAATCTTCCGTTCGGACCGGGGCTAGACGCTTTTAGAACGCTTGAACGTCTTTTCCAAGCTCCTCAGACCTTTACAAGCCCTCATAGCCGTAAACAATTCTGCGCTCCAGGCGCTCACAGGTGCTTCGTTCGAGCAAAAGTCGAAGAGCCGAGTCTCGTTCAGCTTTCCGGTGCTTGTTCCCATATACCTCCAAAGCTCCCACCGAGCCCATAATACAAACCCCCTCAGCCTCTCATAGCCTCGCTTGCGTATACAGTATGAGCTGTTGAAGAGTTTGTTGGGCTCTGCCAGGGCTGGTGCCGCCATGCTTCATGCTTCGTTTTAGGGGCGTAGGCGCTTCTCAATCCTACCCCCACGTCATCTTCAGCAGGCCTCTAGGCAGGTGCCTGTATCGACAATCTCCGCACCTGCATGCTGCAGGCTTGTGTTAGTCTTCTTTGGTAAGACGCCTGTCGAATCTTCTTCATCAGCACGGGCTGCAAACAAGCCTTTGATGGTGCAGAGAACGCTTCAACAAGGCAAGGCAGCCACCTCCGACGACGATGGTGGTGGTTTCCACCTCAAGGAGGCAGGGGCTTTGTATGGAAGCCACCTAGCCCCAAACCTTAAACCCAAAACCTCTCATTCCAAAGCTCCGCGTCGCTTGGGCTGACGCGCTTCCGTCGTCACTGTGGAATGTGCCGGTCCCAAGGCTTCAAAGCCGAATCGACCCTGGGACAGTTTGAAGCTCCTTCAGGCCTCCCATTACAAATACCTTGTCTCCGGTCGTGCTCTGCGAAAGAGTCCGGATGCAGGATTCAGGGTTGCCAGACATCGTCTCCGACTCCCATCTCCAGTTCACACCCGCACAGCGTCCATACGGGCTCCTGGTTTGATTTCTTGGTCGCTATTGCAGGTGCACTGGCCAGGAGCTTAGCTCGCAGTCCGAGGGCGACTGACTTGTAGTCCTGAAGCCATCTTACCGGCCTCGTAGCTGGGGACATTTGCCATGCGCCTTTCAGCCTCTGAACTGTGCTTGTGGCCAGCAGGGCCATCCACTGTGTCTTGCTGTGGTTCCGGTTTGTCGCCATTCCATGCTTCTCAGTGGGGTTGCACATCATCCAAGTGTATGTCGATGGCACACGCCCAGACTGTCACACCGGTGCAAAGCAGAATGCAGGCGGGCTCCTGTGACCGTGTACTCGCGTGCAAGAAGAACTTGACGTCCGACAAACGAACACTGACTGCAGACCTAGCGGCTCGTGGCCATCGTAAGAAAGTACCTGAAACTGAGCCTTGCGAAAACATCCCCCTGAATTTCACGGAGCTTCGAAGAGTATTAAGTTTCGCCACAATATCTGCTCCGTCCTATTTCTTCTTTTGCTACAGCGTGTGTGTGTATATATATATATATATGTATATACATTTATGTATCTTTCCTTTATGTATTTATTCTATTCTGTATGACATGCTTGGGCTGCTGCATCAGTCTGAACCGTCGGCTTCTTTCTCTTCCGTTTGGCCTGTCGCAGCAAAACCGAGAAGCTTTCCTGTGCTTAGGGCTGTCTCGGCCTTGAGCTTCATCGGCTTGTGGGGCTCGGCCTGACTCACCCATCAGCTTTCTGAAAAGCTGGAGCTGTGCCGCATCCACACACTGCAACAAATCTTGGGAATGGCGCACAGAGAATCCTAGGGCGACCTACACCTCAGACATGCTTTAAATGGCAAGTTTGGGCTCGTGAGTCGCGGAACGGAGCCCTCAAGCCTGGACCTCCAGGAGGGCACCAGCCTTCAGCGAGCCTGGGCTGTGCAGTTGGCACGGTAATGTGACACACCCAGGCCGGTTAGAACGTGAAGACTAGGGAACTTCTCACGGCACGGCTGCCTTCCGCTGTGCTGACGATGCTCGCCAACTGCGCAGAAACACCAAGCATCGGAAGTGGACAAGTTGTCAAACGAATGTCCTGGCCTGCCTTCGCCACTAGTCTATTGATGCTCGAATCCGATGCATGGCCTCATCGGGCGGCTGACTGACAGCATCGTCCTGTCAGGCATGTCGTGTGAGGCATGGGTAAGAGAAGAAACAATCTCGAAAGGCTAGAGCCAAAACAGGCTAAGCAAAATGCACGAGCCCGGCATATGTCTCGGGAAGAATTTCATTCTCAGATGACGGCAGTACCCTGCGACTCAGGCTGCCACATTTTCGCTGTCAGTGAGCAACGGCAGCTTGCCTGCCGCGGCCTCCACTCAAACTCCGGCAGAATCACAAATGCTTTGCTGTCTACCCTCATCAGCCAAGCTAGCAAGTAAGCAACAAGCACATGCATGTTGAGGCGTCATAGCCCCTCCCAACAATCCCGAAACCAGCGTGGCCTCATCGAGCATCTGACTGACAGCATCGTCCTGTCAGGCATGTCGTGTGAGGCATGGGTAAGAGAAGAAACAATCTCGAAAGGCTAGAGCCAAAACAGGCTAAGCAAAATGCACGAGCCCGGCATATGTCTCGGGAAGAATTTCATTCTCAGATGACGGCAGTACCCTGCGACTCAGGCTGCCACATTTTCGCTGTCAGTGAGCAACGGCAGCTTGCCTGCCGCGGCCTCCACTCAAACTCCGGCGGAATCACAAATGCTTTGCTGTCTACCCTCATCAGCCAAGCTAGCAAGTAAGCAACAAGCACATTCATGTTGAGGCGTCATAGTCCCTCCCAACAATCCCGAAACCAGCGTGGCCTCATCGAGCATCTGACTGACAGCATCGTCCTGTCAGGCATGTCGTGTGAGGCATGGGTAAGAGAAGAAACCATCTCGAAAGGCTAGAGCCAAAACAGGCTAAGCAAAATGCACGAGCCCGGCATATGTCTCGGGAAGAATTTCATTCTCAGATGACGGCAGCACCCTGCGACTCAGGCTGCCACATTTTCGCTGTCAGTGAGCAACGGCAGCTTGCCTGCCGCGGCCTCCGCTCTGTTCTTGGATCTACAGTCAGAGTGGCTCTGTCCCACAAGCTTGACAATGAAGTGTCTACGCCCTCTCTCGCCAAGTCTCTGGCAGCACACTAACCTAAATCTAGCTGACATGGGGCATGCCCGGACACATCGTTTGCAAAATGGAATCGGTTTGGAAGGCTTCAGAAGAACATGGTGCAACGGCCTTAGACAGGGCAGACGAAACAGTACAGCCGATGGACTTGGTCCTCAAAGTTGGACAAAGCGGCATCGTCGTTGCCCTGCGCTTCCTTGAGCATGTCTTGCACCGACCGCATGAGGTCGTCTGCATCCGCCTGTTTCGAGCTCGCTCGCTCTTTATGTGCCTTCCTCTTCGAAGCATATTTTGCTTGCCTTCTGGAGCATCGCGAACATCTGCACCGTCTTGGCGAAGTCATCGGCGAAGAGCTGCCATCGAGCAGTTGCCTCCACCGTTACACAGAAACCAGCCAGCAGCTAGCCCGGAGCTTGCATTGGGGACGGAAGCTTTGAAGGCACTAGCCGCCTCAATGGCAACAGCTTCTACGTTCCCCGGGAGGAATAGACCGATGCCATCACTCCAAACAAAAACCAGACGGCATGAGTCAACACGACGGATCGATGTTTGTGTTCCAGTTTCCAGCTGTGAGTCTGTTCAGTTTGTCTAAGCACACCTTTGCGTGGCACGCACACTTGGCCTCTTTCGGACCCAAGGAACCCGCGACTGGTACTGAGCTCGATTCACTTTTCAATCTGGCGCAAGGAAATATCAACGCACTCGATTCGACACAGTATCTCCAATCTGGTTATGTCCCACCCATCACTCCGAAGCAAGAGCAGATACGAAGACCGAACGAAGCCTGTGTTGCGAGCTTCTGGGTCTCCCTCTTCCAGAAGCTGCAGATCAGAGAGTTCGCGAGGTTATCGGGCAGTGCCCGGCAAGCGACAGCCAAGGCACACAGCACACTCACGTTGGGGATGTTCCCGCCATCGAAATCTGAAAGCCAGAGCTGCACAAAGTCCTGGTAGGCCTTGCTCACCGCCTCCTTTTGAAATCCGACGGAAAGCCTCAGCAAGAGCGCCGAAGCCTTTGCCAGCCTTGTCAGCAACCAGCCTTGTGGCTCCGCAACAAACAGAGCTAGTAGGGTAAATCGGCTTAGGGCTAAACGCAAAACCGGCTGCTGCTAGTACTAGTACTGCTGCTACTACTACTACTACTACTACTACTACTACGACTACAACTACTACTACTACCTTTGAACATGATCTGCAAGTGCGTGCATCCCAGGTGCTGCGATCCGACAGGTAGCGAGGTACCTCCGTCCAAGTATCACGAGCATGTCTTACGAAAAAACGAAGCCTGGACCGCAGCCCGTCGCACGGACAAGACCCTCTACTTCATGTTCATCACGGTTCAACCCAAACTTCTGTCTGAGAGCCGTCTCCCAAACCTGAAATCCTAAACACCAAGCGAAAATATTCAGGTTTAGAAACCCTAAACCGTAAACCTTCGGACGCACCTGGATCTGGCTCCTCCGTGTGATGATGTTGGGACTCTGCACTGTTATGGACCAGTCGAAGGCCAGGTGAGACTCCGGCTGGAACAAGGGCAACAAGAGGGCCACGCCGCTCTGCTTCAGCTTCGCTAGGAGGCCTGTGCCTTAGTCCATAGCCCAACTCTTCGACTGCAAGATCTTGCAAATCGTGGGCAGGGGAACCATGCGAGGGAGAGACTGGAGGCAACCACTCTGCCGTACCTATACTCCGGATGCAGAGTGAAAGGCGCATGCGAATTCACTTCTATAGTCTTCGCGACGAAATTGAAAACCGGAGACGTAGGCTGAGGTTTCCTGTAAAGGTTCGGGACGATCTCCTTTTGGGTCCACTTTGTCCCGGAGTATGTTGCCTGTGCTGTGGGGTCGCGAAGTCTTATGGAGATTTGAGATTTCAAACCCCAACATGATCAACTCGCCACGGCATCTCATTACAACGACATTTGTCTTCGCACTTGTCGAACAAGGTTGGACACTTGAGGCCGAAGACAATACTTCTACTGCACAGAAGCAGCCGGGGCACCATCGGACGTGATGAATGAGCTCCGGGAGGCAAGAGGATGACAAAGCGCGATCTTCCGCTCCTGTCCCGTCTTACACAGAACCATTAGCACTCGCTCTCGTGACCAGCCAGCAGGAGTCCATGGTGCAAGTCGATGTGTGGATACATGAGTCCCACCCCCCCGCCCCAAAGGTGCCAGTTGGAATTCCTGTCGTGGATGCATCAAAACCTGAGCCTGCTTGGATTGGATGGAACCCGATCTGCTGATCAACGAGAACTAGACTATTCAAGTCGGATGCAGCGTTGAGGACTTCACCCCGTCCTCGCCCATCTTGGGCTTGCTGCTCAGCTTCCCGGCAGCATTGCGCAGGGTCTGACCGATGATATGCAGCACCGCATAGAGAATAACTGACACCAGCATCACCAGCAACGCAACCTGAGCGGTGGACAACGTTCATTCGAGTGGCAATGGGAAGCTTAGTTACCAATGCACGGACGCACCTTTCGAGTCAAGTGGCCGACCAAGCCCAGATGCTCTCTGTGGGTGGAAAGAATATCAGTAGCACTGCCACCGTGGTGAAGAGCACAAAGCGTGCACCGAGCAGCAGGCACTCCAAGAAGTCCAAAATCTCTGCTTGCGAGTTGGAGTACGGCTTCAGCCAGGCCGTTACGGCGAGTTGTATGCCCGAGTTTAAGGCAAAGAGCAGCAGTTTTGCTTTGTCGTCGGTGGTAACGGACGTGGACGCGATCAGCAACATGAGGCCAATGTCAAGCCGCTTTACCACCAACTCCCAATACCTTGGTGGTTCTGTCGCCTTCGAGCTATCAAACCGTTTGATGGGCTTGCGACACATACTGCAACTTTTACGGGGAAGTGCTCACAACATCTCGTCAGAACTCTTTAAGGGCAAGGCGCCAGAACCTGGGCTCTAAGCCTTCAATGAAATAGCCGAAAAGGCGGCGGTTCTCTGGCTCCTGGCGATCGGTCAGGAGCCAAATCCGAAGGAACAAGGCAAGCGGGATGCCGAAGCACCAGAGCACCAGGCCACTGACGCCCATGGCGAAGAGTGTCCAGTGCTCCTCCTGCCAGCACTCCACGTCGGGATGTGCATGCAAGCGCTGCACCATCACCGGCCCCTGCCGATCTTCGCGAACCGAGATGCATCGAACCGTCTGCAAGAACTGGGACATCAGCTCTGGCCAC
Organism: Symbiodinium sp. CCMP2456; assembly: GCA_905221635.1. Taxonomy (NCBI): domain Eukaryota; class Dinophyceae; order Suessiales; family Symbiodiniaceae; genus Symbiodinium; species Symbiodinium sp. CCMP2456. The sequence goes on from CAJNDV010036108.1 coordinate 103,678, forward strand.
AAGGCAAGCTGTGTGAGCCATATCACCGGAACGCTTTGCCTCAGCAGCGCCATCGGTCCAGGCCAGGAAGTGAAGAGCGCGAGGTCCAGCCTTGCCGCGCTCCCTTGGACCTCTGCCACGAGCTCCGACTCCCGGAGCCGCAGATGACGGCGAGCGCGCTTCAGCAGCGAACGTCCGCATTCGCCTTGCAAGTCGACGAGCTCGCCGACAGACTCTGCGGTGCCGGCCACCTCCACGACAAAGTCTGCCTTGTGTCGAGGTCACGAGCTAGAAATGGTTGTGCCACACAGATCTATAAGGCATCTGTCAAGAGTGCCTCAGCTCCTGAAACGATGAGACGAACAGCCCAGCTCTCTGCAGTTCAGGTTTTTGGAGATATCTTGTGTTCTTATCTTCACGAATTTGTCTGCCCACGGGACTTCGGCAGGGAGCATGGCAACCCAAAGTGCAGGCACCGACACATACGGATCTCTGATGTGTTTAATGTTCTTTGTCTCTTCTTCAAAGTTTCAGACTCCACATGACAGAAACACCCCAGGCCAACAAAAATCCCTGAACCCCATGAGCCTTTGGGAAGCCTCTGCGGTCAGCTTCTGCCTCAAGCTCTCCTCCACTGCAACTGCTTGGGCCGTCGGGAAACAGGACTGAAAGTTAGGTCTGTGCTGAAGACCTAGCCAAGTCTGATGTCAAGATATTCAAGGCATAACAGCTTGTCACCAAACTGTGTGGCCAGCAATACAAGCTTGGCCTTGCGAAAACGCACCCGATAGGAGGGGCAGTTAAGGGATCGCCGATCATGGGTCCGTCCTCGCATCTTCCATGCCAGGGCACCGAGGACCTGGGAGAGACAGAAAATCCATCCACCACGAAGCTACGGCGGCTACGGTAGGGTCGGCCGTCTAAACGAACGCATCGCGGCATAGCAGGAGCGGCTGCTCTCAGCAGCTGGACATGAGAAAACGAACACACGGCTCGGCGAAGCATGAGCTGAGGCCTTCGGCTTCAAGCCATGTGCGGCTATCTCGCCTTTCTCATCCTTTCGCCAAGATTCGACACTTGGACGAAGCTTTCAGGAACAACTTGGTTCATCTGAGTATCACCAGCATTCAATTCGTAGGTGAAACCCTGTCCTGCCATGCTACAAAAACCTCTAACAGCCAAAGCCGAGAATGCTGGCCCGACTGCGTGGATGACCCAAGGCGGTCGTGGCTAATGTTGTGTCCGACACAATCGCGCATCCCCCATGAGTAGCGAAGTCGCCACCGGCTGCAAGCAGCCACACTGCTTTTAGCTTCAACCAAGACAGCGTTCAAACTACCGGCCATGGAAAGCTCTCTTGTTGGCATAGGCCGTAGTTGAGGATGTTCTCGTTGTTTCGCTGCGTGGTACGCAGGTCAATGCGCGCGGGTTTTGACCACGTGTTCTGCTGCAGGCCGACCAGGTCGATGCAGTTCGGTTTCTCGTTGAAGCAACGCTTGAAGTTGACACTGAGAATGTGCAGACATGCCGATCAGACCCAGCATCAACTGTGTTGGGGTCCATTTAGTTGGGCAGCCAAAAGGATGGCTTTAAAATTCAAAGGGCAAAACACCACGGGAGGAGAGGGGTTCCTCGCCTGTGAGCAAGCGTGGCTTCCACAGCAGGCAAAATCACGCACACACATACAAACAAAGTTAGAAGAAGCAAGCTGAGATATATTTACACACACACAAACGCAATGAGCCATTGAGGCAGGCACCAGCCGGCGCAGAGCTTTCTCGGAGATCAAGCCATCCGATGCCTCAGGCGGTCACAGGCCTACGGAGGCTGTGGAACCACACCCTGCAAGGATGCTAAGCGGTCGGCAGTTGCCAGAAGCTGATCATCTTTTATGCCTCCAGCGAGAACGACATCTGGGACCTCGTCCAAGTCGACCTTGCAGAAATCAATATCCGATAGCCTAGAAGCCCACGCATTACCCGCATTCGCCTTGTCCCAGACTCCCTGCGGGAACTCTTGCAGCAGACGACCCGGGGCCGAGTCAGGGCTTTCGGCAAGGTCCTAGCAGCTCCAAGGCTCAAAGGAGCGGGGTTGAAAGCGCTTCTGTCCTGCCTGCTTCATGAGGCTCAGCTGGCCTCGCACTGCCTTTAGGGCTGCTTGCTTCTTGGCCTCCTTGCCGTCGGCTTCCTCGGCTGTCGCCGTAAGCAGGCTTTGCATTGGGCTTAGGGGATTCAGACGAGGAGTGCTCACTGCAGAAGTCACTGTCACCACCGTTCTCCTCTGCGGCCGGGAATCATTGAAATGGAGCCCCAGCATCTTTCCCAGCGGCAGCACGGCGTATACCACAAGGGCGGAGAGGAAAAGCGTGCCGAGAAGAGTCAGCACCGGCAAGCACAGGTAGTACAATACCGGTGCACTCCGCTTTATGTCCTTGTCGTTCGACCAGGTCTCAGATTGGCACTCGGCCGCGAAAGGGACCCTCGCCCGAGGAATGACTGCTACTAAAGACAACACTCCACGCATAGCATCGGACACCGCTTGAGGCCACGCAAAGCGCGGAATTTCGCCGCACTCCGCATCGCAGTTCACCTGCGCTTCTTCCTGAGACCACGAGAAGGGCTGCAAACGATCCAGATTAAAGGCCAGCAAGATCTGGCATGCTCCTATCCAGGCCTGCACCATGCGTATCATGCAGGTATGAAGCTTTAGTGAGCTTCCCGAACCTTTCGCCGCGAGAACAGTAAGCACGAAGTTCAAAACGGTGATTCGCGTGAGGTCTGCCAGGACGGAGGCAGCGAGCAACCACGCACCCTCGCCCGAAAGGCAGGGCTGGCAGTATTCCAAAAGGGTACCTCTGCCCCAGCCCTCCGGGCACTCCCCACACATCACACCAGAAGAGCCCTCTGCGCATTGGCTTCCCACAGGTTTGCTACAACCTGCAAGAGTTGGATCACGCTTGCACTCCGGAGAGAGGCCGCTACAGGCGCTGTCTCCGCTTGGTAAGACAACGTGGCATTGGACGGCCAGCGTGCTGCCAGTTTGGAACCAGCCGGCAATGGATCTTGGCTGGGTGTGATTCCTTGTGTCTTCATGGAAGTAACCCGGGCACACCAAGCCACTGTACAGAGCACAGGAAGCACAGCGAGATAACTGGCCCTTGTCCGTCTCTGCCACATGCCCGGGCAAACAGTAGCAATCATCCAGTTCCGTGGAGCCTGGGCTGCTGTCTGCATTTGCCGGGCACGTCAGGAAGCAAACTCCGCTGCCTACACTCGGCTTGTACCTCCCCGACGGGCATGGCTCACAGAGCCCTACATCACGGCCAGCCTCGTATCCGGCCGTACAGAGACACTCTGACATAGACCGCGATCCTTCGGAGATCGTAGTTGAGTTTGCTGGACATGGGAGTGCGATGCCCGAGCCGTTGCAGAAAAAACCGATCTCGCAACTGCGACAGTCTCCCTCATGGTCGTACAAGCCAGCCCCACAAACGCACTGATGCACCGAAACGGCACCACGCTGAACAGTCGATTGTGGAGTCTCACACTTGCTGCATTCTGTATCTGCCAGTGCAGATTTATACTCACCCTGCGGACACAGTCCGCATGTTCCAATCTGCGCATCGAAGCCATAGCCAGGCAAGCAGAGGCAATCGCTTGCACTCACGATCGGGACGCCCGGAGGCCTGGCTGAAAACTCTGGGCAGAGGATTGTCACCGACGACACCTCGGGAACTGAGGTCACTTCGATGGTGAAGTCGGACAAGTCCTCAGCCAGCCGGACCGCATCGCTCATGTCACCAACAAGCACGCTCACATCCGTCTCCTGTACAGAGCGGTTGGCCTCGGCCGCCGATGTAAACTTCAGCAAGATCACAACTGATGGTAAATCTGACAACCTGCGGCCGGCATCTGCCCAAGGTAGCATGATCTCCACGGCGCTAGGATCCATCCTTGTAGAGTCTGCGATACTCCGGCGCAGGGTAGCAATAAGCTCACGCCTGACATCTGGATCAATCCAGTCAGTGCCAAGAGATATATTGAAAGTCATGGTTGCTACATCTGAAGCATTGCTGAGGCCGGCTGCTGTATTCAAGTCCACCATGCTGGAGCCTCCCTCCTTTGCAACAGGAGGAATACACGAGGAACTGGACACGGAACCGCCGAGAAGAGTTGTCAGATTCTGCGGACAGGCATTACAGGCAAAGGCATTCCCCACATCAGCTTTGTAGAATCCTCTGTCACAGGCACTGCAACTTCCAGAATCCAGAAAGTAGCCAGCCATGCACTCGCAGTCAGAAGCTGCAGAAGCACTTCGCTGCCGTGTGGTCTCATGCTCGGGGCAAGGAAATCTTGTTGCGGACCCTGGGCTACCCCCGGGACAATAGAAGCCGCGTCCACATGCAGCACATCGTGAAGCTGTAAAGAAACGTCCCTTTGGACAGTCAATTTGCAGCTGGCCAGATACCGCCCGGAAGGACGAAGCGGACGTGCAGCCATGAAGTCTTGGACACCAGCAGATCCTGTAAGTTGCAGCGATTGTCGATTTGGGCAGCTTTCCCATGGACACCTGCAGTGCCTTTCCACTTCTTTGGAAGTAAAAGGGCTGCTTCAGCGACATGAAATCACTGATGTTTCCGGCAGAATTGTCACAAGCACCCTCAATCACGATCATCGCATCACCTTCCTGCAGATAGATGCCTGACAGCTCTAGTGTGCAATTGCTCCCAACACTGCAAGTGGAAGTCTGCCGAAACGGGCCGGATGCTGTCATGAGCCCGACAGGTGCTCGGAAAGCAGTGGCAGTCTCACACTCTTCATCTGCAGTTGGCCTGCAAAAGCAGAGTCTGTAAATCCCGGCAGGTGATAGCAGCAGGTTGGACTCGCCCTGGAATTGAAATGTGGCACGGTCCTGACACATGTCATGGACGCAGGAAGATTCAAGCCTTACACAAAGCTTTTAATCTTAGCAGCTGGGGAAGGACAAAGAAGCGAGGGAAGGCAGGGAGGGAGACAGAAACAGCGGGAATGGCAACATGTGAAAGCGTGGGTTGGGTGGGTTTAGAGGCACAGGGCACCATGAAAGCCACACACGTGGGTGTCTCGGGGGGCGGACCCAAGAAGGACCTGAGATCTGACTGCAGTGCAAGCAGAAAAGCCCAGCCTGGGCATACTCTGCGATTCCCCGGCCAGGGAAGCCTTGCACCAGAGATTCCACACCACAAGCAGAAAGGACCATGATGCGGTCTCCATGAGCCGCGTGGACAGACCGGATCCTCAGAGTGCAGGGTTGCCCAACGGAACAAACGATCTCTTGGTTGGCACCAGGACCTTCGATCTGCAGTTTGCCAGCTGGTACCAGAAAAGCCAGAGGCTGGCTGCATGTCGACGGAACATCGTTCCCGGACGCTCCGCACCAGCAGAGATCATATCCAGCCTCGCTTGCATCCATGATCAAACCGTGGTCCAGACCAAGCTCGGCGTCCGAGGTGCCGAAATGGAAGTGCAGGGAGAAATCGGACTCTCCCGTAGGCTCAAGGCTTGCGGTCCCGTCTACATTGGCTGGGGAGATCTGCATCACGACACTGCCACCACATCCACCGGTCCTAAGAGACAGGCGATCCAACGAGGACAAACCGACGCCCCGGAAGGGCTCGAGACCAACGCAGTCCTGTCCACGAACACATTGAAAAAGCTGGTCGCTGAATGGCCCCACAACCTCGAGCTGACCTGCGAAAAGCTGAAAACTCTCCCAGGTGGCGCACAAGAGGCCAGCCATGTTCGCACACCAGCAGAGCCGGTAGATGCCGCCTTCTGGCAAGAAATCCGCAGGGCCGTCGCCGCATGTGTAGAGGTTTGCGTCACCACTGGCTGGCTTGCAAGTACCATCACCATCATTGGCTATACCGGCCACAGGCAACTTTGCTCCGCCACAGTCTTCCGACGTGAAGAGTGCTAGTCGGTGACCGTCTCGAAGATGAAACCCGCTTAGTGGAAAAGAACAAGCCTTGCCTGAAGTGCAGCGAAACACCTGATCGCCCTGCGGACGAATGCACAAGTCTTCAGTCCAGGAGCCAAGGCTCTCTGTGGTGGACCCGGACGGGCAGGCTTGACAAGATGCATCAGAGGCAGCACCAATGACAGCACTCCACGTCCCAGCCTTGCATTTGCTACACGGCAGGTTGCCAATGCCACTCTTGTACTCACCTGCTGCACAGGGCATGCAGACCTCATCCAACAGGAACGTTCCTGCGGCACACATGCAGTCAGTGCGATCGCTGGCAACATCCACGACCGTGGTCTGAGACTCTCCGCACATCTCCCGGTGCAAACCTCCCATGCAGAAAAAGCCAAAGCCACAGGGCCCACATTGTGAGGGGCTGGTCGAAGTATTTATAAATCCCGGTGCGCATGTGCAGGAATCCGATGCCACGGCTCCGGCCTGCGATGTCGTGGAGCCATATGGACACATTCGGCAGGTGGCTTCCTGCATATAATGTCCAGCCTCACACAGGCAATTCGAAAACTCACCTTGGCTGCATGAGAAAAGTCGGAGTCACAGTTACACATACTCTGTCCGGCTACAACTTCGGGCGTGCTGAGGAATGGACTGGATCCGGCCACTGCAGTGCTCCCGGATGGGCAGCTCTCAACACGGTGGCCATCGGGGCAGAACGAGTCTTTTGGGCAGATCATACACGAACCCCCAAACTCATGACGCCCTGGAGAACAGTGGACTTGCAATTGAAATGCCACGGCTTGGTGATCCTCCGACGATGCACATGGACGACCTTGTGGGCACCAGCATAACTGCAAAGTCTCTGGTACGCCATTCAGCTGCAGCTCCCCCAGCTCCACCGTGAAGGCATCGATGGTACGATCGACGCGGCGAACAGCACTCTCGTGGCGAAAAGTCACGGACGCATTGCGAGATCCACATTGGCTCAGGGCGATCACACTGTCAGTCACCGACAACCCCACGCCGCGCCAGAGCGAAAAGACACAGGGCTGACCCATAAAGCAATGCAGAGTTTGGTTGGCATAGGGACCCTCACTGATGAAGAAGCCAATGGATGAGGTGAAGTCACTGGGCTGATCACATCGCGAAACATTCTGGAAACAGGAGCACAACCTGTACCATCCAGGTTCCACGTGGAGTCGGCGCGAACCAGTGTGGTCATCTGTGAATGTGAAGCTCTGGCCATCCGAACTCACAGCTGAAGCCAGTGACTCTGAATCCAAGCACGATCGCTTCACAGAAATCCACACACCAGGAAGCGGGGCATCCATCACAAAATCGCAGTCTTGGCCCACAGGGCACTTCGCGACTGCGCGTGATTGCTCAGTCGAAGGGAACCGCCAGAGGTCGTCGAAATACGCTGCACCGGAGCCTCCGAATGTCATCAGCGCACTGGAAGCCTCGTCCCAGACGCCTCGTGGGTCTGAACGCGGGGAGGGGCCGACCGTGGTTGCAAGCTCTGACCAGGTGTCCGCCAGCAAGTCAAACCTGGGAGAGGCTGAAGCTTCGTGGGGCATTGCACTGCAGTGCCGTTGCACTGCACATGAAGATGCATCATGATGCATCCGAGCGGCCGGTACAGCTTGCCATCGTAGCTCAAGTTGCCACTGACGTTTTGAACTCCAGCAAATGCGAGCATGGACATGGCACCCGGCTGCCAGGCTGCCACATGTCGAGCCCTCGGAAACGGGCTCCCTGCTGGAAAGAGCTCCCACCAACGGTCCGCCCATGAGTCATACACGTGAAGGTCCTGCAAGTACGCACTGCCACTCCAGCCGGCGAAGACGATCATGGACCTTGTCACCTGACTCAACAACAACAAAGAAGGACCAAGGACACCGAGCCACAGGCCGAAGCACAAGAAGAAAGCAGAAGCAGGCAAAGCACCCGATCCCAGACCGCAGAGTGCCAGCTCCTTGGGGCTGGGCCTGAGGCAGCGACGCTCCAGACCTTCCGAGGTCTGCGATTCACACGCGACTCAGTGTGCTGCTGATTTAATTCGGCTTAGGGGTGTATGTTGGTTCCCGCCTCGTGGCTCAAACTGCACCTGACGAGATCACCCAAAGCTGCGCCGTTCTCGCCTCCGAACACCAACATCGCACCAGAATCGACGTCCCAAACGGACGAATGGTGGGCGCGTGCTGCTGGTGTCATCTTGAACAGAAGCTGCCGCCAGGCCCCCATGGTGCCCAGCTCTGCCTGGTATTGCCAAAGTTCATTAAAGTGTCTACCGAGGTGGACACCTGCGAAAAGGAGCATCGATCGACTTGCGCCGTCCCACACGGCGGAGTGGCCTTGCCTGGCGGTCGTGTCTGTGGTCAGTTACCCAGGCAAACCCTGCGCTCTCTGTTGACAATACCTTGAGAAAGACCTTCCACTTTCGCAATCTTCGGGCACAACAATGGCGCAGTTATCAGGACAACTTACAGACAAGCAATGACAAGCAGCTCAAGGCACCATACACCGCGGACAGAGTCAACATGGAAAGTTGTTCCGTTATTCTCCCTCTAGGGCCGTGGTCAGACCCTTGCATGTTTGAGAACTCTTGCGTCAGTCCAGGCCTCGTTGATGGACCACTGGCTGCTAGTAAGGTCCAGGCTCGGGAAGGCCAGTGATATTGCCAGAGGTCCTGAAAGTAATCGAAGCTTCGGCCAGCCTCACCCCCAAAGATGAGAGCGCTTTGCTTCTCCGCATCCCAGACCATACTGTGACCATGCCGGGCCCTTGGCCCTGCCACAGTGTAGTCGACCCACTCATCCCAGCCGCACTGCACTCCTGCTGGGAGGGTTGCCCCTGGAGCGGCCCCGAATGGCGAATGGAAACCCCGGCTCTCGTGGCGCACAGTGTATTGCATTTTCAATATTCAGACAATACGTTCGCCAATGGACCTTGGTGAGACCTTCATTGACACTTCGAAGTATTGGGGCAGTAACGGACACCTTCACAAAACTGCATCTATCGGAGTCCGCGTCTGCGGAGCTGTCGTGTGCAAGCTTAAAGCGTGGTTTCCAACTTGAAGTTTTAGTATGTTGTGCAAAAGACGCCTTACAGAATCAGGAATCTTACCCCTTAAGGGCATCACCCCTGATGCTGGCATCTGAATCACGGTTTGGCGATCTGGGTGCACGGTGCATGCGTTTGGTGCGCACAACTCAAAGCTTCGCGCCTGCGGCTTCCTGCGGCCCGCAGTCATGGATCTGCCATCCCCGGAAAGAACAATCACCAAGACTCGGTTCTTCCCCGTTGCAACTGATGTCATCGATGGCGAAGTCATTATTATTGAGCACGAAGAAGGAATTCAAGGGCCTGCCCGCAGCCAGGCCCAAGTCCTGGCCACAACTTGGCTGAAGTAAGATGTTCCCGCTTGAGCACGAAAGATAGGGCGAGGAACGTTGTGAGGGTAGGTGATTTGGGACCTGACAAAGGCCCTAGATCGCTTATGTCACACAGAAGTTTGGGATTTGTCAACCGACGTCAACCGCAACTCCCGCTAGCTCCTCCAGAGCTAGCTTTCGTGAATTTGAATGACGGGCTGATGTTGCGGGCTTCCTCTCCAAACTGCCCGGAGTTCGGTCTTAAGCAAAAGTGCGGGGTCCTTGCAAGCTACGATGGCCGCGGCCGCGTCAAAGCCATCATCGCAAACCGGTGACCAGGTGCCCTCACGCAGCACTTCGAGGAAGCCCCAGGTCCTAGAGCCTCCCGACAAGCGCACGGACTCCAAGCCTTCGGCTCTTGGCGTCCGAGTGCGGAAAAGTTGGGGCAACAGAGCTGCTCCATCCTCTGCCGACTCCTCGCCCATCGGCACCCCTAACTGGCCATGGTCGTTCGCACCGAAGCAGGAGATGGCGCCTCCGCTCTGCAAAAAACAAATGTGCCCATCGCCCATCGACAGGCTTTCCGCCTTACCAACGAGCACTTCTCCGGGGCTGTTGTAGATAGGGATTGCAGTGCCTCGCCCAAGCTCCCGATCCCGATTGCGACCCCAGCACAGGGTTCTCTCATCCTGCAAGATTGCGCAGGAATGATGCGAACCGACAAAGATCTGTGTGGTCGGAAAGCCGAGGTCGACATCAGCTGCCTCGTGGGCCTCTCGACTCACGGTGTCACCAAGCCCAAGCTGACCGTCCTCATTGTGACCCCAACATCGCATGCGTCCATCTGCCAGACGGATGCAAGCATGCTGTTCGCCTATTCCGATCTGCGTCGCCTCCAGCTCGAAGCCAATGGTCGCAAGCGAAGAAACATTGCCGACAATTTCCCAACTGGGGAACTGCCGTCCCCAACAAACCACCCCCTCAGAGGAAAGGGCGCATGAAGTTCGGAAACCCGCAGTGACCTGGGTTGCTCTGAAACTGCCCAGATCCAAAGTGGGCAGTGCATCTCCCATCTGCCAGCTCTGCTCTCCACGGTTCCTTGCAGTAGCCACAGGTAGAAACAGAAAAAAGAAGACTACATAAGCCACGGTCCGTCATTCTCTAAGCTGAGGTCCCGGCATGCTGTCTCCTAGGCCCAGCTGCCCGTCACCATTATACCCGAAACACTTGATGGCACCGTCATGAAGTAAAACGCAAGTGTGTGAGGAGCCACAGGCAACCTGGCTAGCCTTTGTGCCATTGCCCAGATCGACAGCAGGCAGCCACTCCCCCATTTCGTCGGGATCATCACCGAGGCCAGTCGTGTTTCCAGAGCCTATCTGTCCATGAAAGTTCGACCCCCAACACTTCAGGGAGCCGCCTTGAAGAACCGCGCAGGTGTGATTGGCTCCGCCACAGGCCTGCAAGACCGTACCTCCAACGTCCACCACCGGCAGTTGCAGACCGACCTCTTCTTGGTCATCGCCTACGTCGTCGGAACTGCCGTAGCCCAATTGCCCTGCGCTGTTCTTTCCAAAGCACTTGAGCTGTCCGAAAGCCAGGGCGCACTGGTGATTTTGCCCACCAACTAGAGCCATGGCAGCCGGCATGGCGTGGGCGTGCTCGTGCGAATACAACGAGACATAGTCAAGGGCCACGAAGGAGGTGCTGGTGCTGAAAGCGGGCATATAGAACGTGAAGCGCACACGATTAACTGTTGATGGCAGGCGCAGCTTGACTTGCTGCCAGCCCACTCGCTGGCCGACCTCAGTCCAGCGCACCTGCCAAAGACCATAGCTCCACATCTCCACTTGCAGACTCAAGGCTCCCCATCCTCGCATCCGGAAGGCAAAGGCCAGGTAGGCCACATCGGCACTTGGGAAAAGCGGGCTTGTCAAGAGCACCTGCACAGGGACATGAGTGAGATGCTCAGAAAGGCATGGCCTACGTTTCTTGTGAATTCACAAGGCACCTCTGTAGCTGTACCAATCACGAAATTCTGCGACTGCGATGCAGAGGCGAATGCCTGGCCACGAAACGCCGAACTGCTGCCGTCATTTCGCAGCCAGCCCCCTGTCCATTTGCAAAACCCCTCCTCGAAGTCGCACCCTGCATCCTCGAGGCTGGGTGCAAATTGCGCCATGTCTAACTGGAAGGAGCGGATCTTCACCAGATCTGTTGTGCTGTTCATGGTCGCCACTAGGCGCAACGCCTGCGTCTGCACCCAGATCGGGCCCGTGAGCTGCTGCCAGGAACCGAAGGAGGCGATAGCTGCGGTCTGGAGATGCGTCCAACCGTTCTCGGTGAGTTGCTGCACCTCCAAAGCTGCCGTGGGCCCCACAATTTGGTAGCTGAGAAAAAACGCGGCCTCGGAACCAACGGTGCGGATCTGAGCACTTTCAAGTACAGCTGTTTGACTCTCGGCCCCCCTGGCTTCCAAACCGATGTCCATGGCTCTCCACGTGCCTCTGTTGGGACCAACACTGCCAGGCTCCAACCAATAGATGTTGACCTGAAAGTTCTCACAAGCCAGCTCTTCCACCCCGACCGCTGTGCGGAATGCCCGAACTGCCAAGTCTCCGGTTTTCCCTTCTTCAAGGAATCCGCGAAAACGTAAGCCTGTGCTGGTGTCCGGGAAAAGGGCTGCGCCTTGATGCCAAGAAGAACCATGACTGCCAGAGAGTGACCAGACAGTAGTCCAGTCCTGACCATTCCAAGCCTGTAGCTGCAAGCTGCCGAAGTCACCATCCAGGCTGTACATGAGGTAATCAAAATATAGACCATAGCCCTGTGAAAAAAAGAGGCTCTGCAAATGGAACTCCTGCAGGGAACCACAGAGGCACTCAGGGCAGCAATTTCAGTTGTCTGACCCCAGAATAGATCTAAAGCAGTAGAATCCCTGTTGCATGGTAAGTTACCAGAATGCGAAGTCGGTGCTAGCGGACTTGGAGGTTGGCTCCTATGCACAGGTGTTGACACTGGTGTCTTACCGACCTGCGCTGCACGTGACAGTGCAGGGTTTCGAACTAGCACAGGAAAACTCTGAAACGTTCGAATAACTCAGGCCTTTGGATCGCCACGGTCGGTGACATACCTCGCAGTCAAGTAGAACCCGTCAGAAAACGTCTTGGTGCTGTACACACTTACAGAGAGTGTCTCCTCAAGAAACTTGTACCCGCTGTTGCCCCAGCTCGACGAATAGCACCAGCTTAGCCATGTTCCAGACAGTGGGGGCGTAACATCGTCGCTGTAAGCGAGGCCATAATAGGTGCACGATCCATCTCTGTCCAGATCTTGGGAAGCAGTGAGCGATGGAACGTCCCGGTCAAAAACCCACCTTGGTGAATTTGAGCTGCCATCACAACTGGGATCGTGGTACAGGTACACATTGGCACCTGACTGCCTGTAGTAGGCCCGTCCACTGTGCGTCTGACCCTGCAAATCGTACGTGCCATCCAAGACTGAGTAGCAGCTGTTCACATGCATCTGCAGGACCACTTCGCTGACCTCGCAGGGAGGCATGAACATGGATCCAATGACAGACCTTTGAGAATAGACGCAGCCCCGAACCTGGTCAACGGTAGCGGTGGATGTCCAGTCGCATGCAGCAGCCGGAGAGCTGCACTCAACGATGGGAACTGCCGCGGCTGCTTGCACCTTGTCTAATGCTATATCGCCTCCATATCCTGTCCCGGTCATGCCCAGGAAGCGAAGTGCTTGTGCATCATCCGGCAGTCTGATGAGAACATGATGCCATCTGTCACCCTGGTTTCCGGACAGCGACCATACTGTGGTCCAAAGCATACCGTGCCAGAATTGCAGTGTCAGCTGGCCCATGGTGCCCCCGTACATGTGGTAGTGGAAATGTACGTATCTCGCTGCACCGTCACCCCTTCTGAAAATGGGGCTTTCCAGCACAAACACCTTTGCAGATCACTTGGCACGACAAGCACGGTACAATGCTGCTGTTCCGGCTGCGCCGGTGTTAACATTATAAGTTCGATTTGCGGGTAATGACTGGATTGCAACAAATAATTATTCTGATGGGAATCTGTCTTTTGATCTGTACCGGAATCTGAGCAGGGAGGTTTGATCAGACAGATCTGACCCGGAATCTGACTTCTAACCTGACTTTTGATCTGACTTTCAATCTCCCTCCTTCCCTCCCTCCTTCCTCCTGCCCTCCACGGTCCGTGCTGGAGCCGAGTGGGGCCAAGTCGGGCCGGAGACGAAAGCCCCCAGATTCAGGGTCGGATTTTGGGGGGGCCGGGCCGGGAGTCAGATTAAAAGTCAGATTCCGGAACAGAGTCCGGCCGGAGTCAGATTCGGAGTCAGATTCGGGGTCAGATTTCCTGGGTTTTCCCAAGGAATCTGACTTCGA
>CAJNDV010036109.1:300-15086 GCA_905221635.1 Symbiodinium sp. CCMP2456
AAGAGATACCTGGACCCTTAGGGTATGTAGGTTCCATGCAAAGACATCCCTGAGGCTACAACCAGCGTCTGCTTGACAACAGCTCCCATCATGGGCCAAAGCTTAAATCGTCTAAACCCGAAACTCTCAACCCTAAACCCTCAAACCTAAACCCTAAAGCCCCCACCCCTAAACAATAACTCTCAACCCTAAATCGTAAAGCCCTCAACCCTAAACCATAACCCTAAACCCTAAACCCTCAACCCTAAACCGTAAAGCCCTCAACCCTAAACAACAACCCTAAACCCTGAAGCCCTCAACCCTAGACCCTAAAGCCCTCAACCCTAAACCGTAAAACCCTAAGGCCCTCAACCCTAAACCCTAAAGCCCTCAACCCTAAACCGTAAAACCCTAAGGCCCTCAACCCTAAACCCTAAAGCCCTCAAACCTAAACAATAACCCTCAACCCTAAACCCTCAACCCTAAACCCTAAAGCCCTCAACCCTACTGTAAAGCCCTCAACCCTAAACCCTTACAAGGAAAAGCGATCTTAAACCCTAAACACCAATTTAGTTCCCCAACACCCAACCTTTCAACTTTCTGGGTTCTCATAACTTAGTAATAACCTGCAAGTTTAACCTTTTATTTCCTTGACTTGTTGGGGAAGTAAGCTAAAGCGTTCAATCCTCAATCCTCAACCCTCAACCCTAAACCCTAAAGCCCTCAACCCTCAATTATGGGACCTTGCCTGGCTAGAAAGGCACTGGTCTCTTAAAGCCTTTCAGTCCCGAAACGGTGTGGGGTTTAGGGTTTAGGATTTGGAGTTTAGGGTTTAGGGTTTAGGGTTTACGCGTTGAAGCCTATGGTTTAGGGTTTAGGGGAATGTAGGTGCCTTAATAATTAGAATAGGGTTTTGGGCTCCTGTATAGTATATTTTTAATAAGGAACCCTAACAATAGTTTTGGTAACTATTTAGGCTTTTATATTAGGGTTTAGGGTTTAGGGTTTGGAGTTTAGGGTTTAGGGTTTCGGGATCTAGTGAACTCAACTACCGGGCCTTACTCTAATGCCTACCTCGATCATACCCTAAATACCCTCCATTAAGGACAATTTCAATAGCGGCTTCATTAAAGGGTATTTGGGGGGGGGGGTCCTGGTTATGGATCCCACAGAAACTCTTCTGTGGAGGCACCTATGAAAAGGCAAAAGCGTTTGCGGTTTAGGGAAACCAGTTAAAGTAAACTACAGGTGGGGAGTTCAGGGTATACAGGGCTTCTATAATATAAGGCTTCCATAAGGCATACAGACCTTCTATAAGGCTCCTATAACGGTAACTACCCACCTGAAAATGTCCTAGAACCCAGACCCTATAGTAGAAGCCCAAAAGTTGGAAACCCAATAGCCTCAACCCTTAAGAGTAATGTATAGAGAATCCCAACACTATTTGTCCTTAATCCGGTTTCCAACTTTTTGGGGTTTCCCCTAAACCAAAACTGAGCTAAGCCAGGCTTCTCCCCACACCATGCCAGGCACTAGAATCGTGAAGTTCATCACTCGGGAGGCCGTCCCACCCATCATAATGTACCTGTAGGCTCAGGGTTTTTGGGTTTAGGGTTTTAGGGTTGTAGGGTTGTAGGGTTGTAGGGTTTAGGGGTTTAGGGTTTAGGGCTTAGGGTTTAGGGGGTTTAGGGTTTCAGAGTTTAGGGTTTCAGAACTTTGGGGTGAAGGTTTATTGGCTTCGGGCTCCAGGCTCTGGGCTCAAAGCCGGAGGCCCTGTAGCCTCAACCGTTTTGGGGATTCAATCAAACCCCGGTTTAGGGTTTAGGGTTTAGAGTCTAGAGTTCAGGGTTTAGGGTTTAGCCCCAAACCCTAAACCCTAAAGCCTAATCCCGTCTTGGGGATTCCCGGAACCCTCCAGCGGAACCAGAACAGCGTGCAGATGAAGAAAGCGTGGGATCAGGCGCTTAAACGGCCCCTCTGCATAGTCTTGGGGGCGACGCCACGCCTGCGCCTACTTTCTAAACTCGAAACCCCTAAGCTCTGTCTAGACACTTTGGGTTTAGGGTTTAGAGTTTAAGGTTTAGGGTGTAGAGTTTAGGGTTAGAGTTCAGGGTTTAGAGTTTAGGGTTTTCCAAACATGTCATACAACCCTAAACCCTCAACCCTTAATAAACCCTACGGGAAGTTGGTGGGCCCAGGCACATGTGAAACAGCTTCCCAAAGTGCTCCTGCTCGCCAAACATCCGCATCTCCAAGATTTCCTCGGTGCTCTTTCTCTTTTCTGGTGAACATGCATATGTCTGGCCATAGTAGGGCTTTGGGGTTTTATTCGGACGTAGGTCTAAACCCTAAACCCTAAGACTTGGGTGTCTCAGGCTTACGTAAACCCTTAACCCTAAACCCTAAACCCTACTTGAAGGCACGCGGAACGGACCCCAAGGCTCTTAAGTCAAAAACCCTTACCCAAACCCCTAAAGGATCCCAAAACCAGATCCCTTAAAGGGAACCCTGTTATAGAACCCCCCCAGACTTCAAGGAACCCTATTGTAGAATCCGCCCAGACTTAAAGGGAACCCCATAATAGAACCCCCCCAGACTTCAAGGGGACCCTACTTTAGAACCCTACAGTACCTGTAGTGCAGTTCCTATAAGGGCTCAAAAGGGCGCCTTTTGCAAATTCGTCGCAGAAGCCTTTCGGCTCCTGGGGGTTGAGGGTTTAGGGTGCAGGGTCTGGGGTTTAGTATTAGGGATTAGGGTTTAGGGCTAGGGTTTGGGGTTTAGTAAGGGATTCGGGTTCAAGGTCTGGGGTTTCGGGTTTGGGGTTTAGGGTTTAGGAATTAGGGTTTAGGGTTTAGGGACTAGGGTTTAGGGTTCTGCACCGGTATCCCCGGAAGAACACCCCACCGTGTTCGGGAGCCCTATGTACACTCCCGAAACCCTACTAAGTTCCTTACTTCATAATACAAATTAATGCAAGAATCCTCGTATTCACCCTAAACCCTAAACCGAGGAATGTCTGAACTCCGTTTCAATCAAGTCAAGTTTCATCTCACCTTATAAGGACGAAAAGACTCCCAAAAGTCTCGAGCCATACCTAAAGTATCCATTGTAGTTCCTTTTTCGGATCCTGTGGTCTAGGGTTTAGGGTAGCCCAGAATAACATGACGCTGGTTTACCAGAAAAGGGTACTACAAGAGAGGCCATAGGTATAGTCTGCACCGCCAAATCACCATGATCCCTGACCATGAAGACTTGGTCCCTAAACGCTACACCCTAAACCCTACTCCATAACGCTGGAAATATAGGGTTCAACTCACCGTAAGGTACCAAACTGCGACAGCCCAACATCTCAATGTGGGGTTAGTGGCATTGGAGAGCGAAGGTACCTTAACCCAGAACTTCAACCCCGAACAACCTCTTCAAGATCCAGATTAAACATGCTGCATGCAAAAGCTTGTCAGACCCTCATCCGCAAACATAAAGCCCGGAACTTTGACCCCTACGCCTTAAACTCAGTGTAAGTGGCGGCGATGCAGGTGAGGAAGCTCGTGGAGCATTTATCCAGAAAGCGAACCTGCAACGGCTGAAGGTTTAGGGTGCTTTGCAGGCGTGCTTGCAGCTGAAATGCTCGTTAAGGGACCCCTGTTTCAGGCTACAGGGAGTGTCATTCTCGGCCATGTATCCAAAAAGCGCACTGAGGGCTCAGCTTAAGATCTCGAAGAGTAGCCACTTAGCTGTGCGGTTGTTTGCGGGCAAAGGGGCGCAATGCGCACCGTCGTTTACCAAAACGTGGCAAGTGGTTATTCGGGATATATGGCTTTAAGATTTGGGGGTTTAGGTTGGGTTGGGCTTCACGGCTTAACAGAAATAGCCTCCGGGCCCAAACCCCAAACCCTACGCCGCGTGGAAGCCTTCTTCACCCAGTGGACGTTGACCTCTCGGTAGGTGTCTCGCCGAAGCTGTGGCGACATTCCTGGCAATTGAGCGTGGGGCCGTGGGGGGTCTGGGGATACTCTAAACCTAAATCTAAACCATTCAGACTTGAAAAGCCTAAATCCTTGACCCAAAAGTTAAGCCCCCCGAAGCTTACAGCTACAGAAGCTTCTACTGATACCATCTCCTAGTGGTAGTGAACTAAACGTCAACCTTTCGAATTACTACATAGGGGCTGTTGAAATACCCCAAGAACATTCCGGTTACCTACTCTACTACTAAGTCTTCTTAAACCCTAAACCCTAAACCATAAACGCAGAACCCTAAACAGTATGCTGCTCCAGCCAGGGCTCGCTCTAAGATCTGTTGCCAGGCTTCATACCTTCGGCGGGGTTAGGGTTTAGGGTTTAGGGGTTTAGGGTTTAGGGTTTAGGGTTTAGGGCTTGGGTTCGAGGGGATTAGAGTTTAGGGTTCAGGGTTGATGGGTGCACTATGGGACTCTTACTTGGAGAGTCATGGGACGTAGTAAGGACGGTTATAAGTGCCTTTACTGGGGTTGGAAGGATTCATAGCTAACAGGTTCTTGTTCCTGACCTTATTCACTAGGTCCCATGGTCCCTTCAGTAGGGCATGCGTTCGGTTTCAGGCTTTAGCATTCGACGTTCGAAGCCGTCGTTTAGCTTGGCTAAGCTGCGCTTTTAAGTTCTTGTGAAGATGACGACGCGGGATTCAGGGCTCGAGGGGCTACTGATTCGCCAAGGCACCTAACTCAAGACAATGCCCAAACCCTAAAAGCCCAAAAGCCTGGAGGATCTTAAAGGAAGCCTATTCGAACCCCATCAAAGCCTGCAGAACGCTGAAGAGAAGCCTCCAATAACCACAAGCACGCTTTCCAATGAGAAGCCCAAACCTATGTGTATATATATATATATATATTCATACTCATATTATATATATATATATATTTATATATATATATATATATATATATATATATTTGTATATACACATATATAGATACACATATGACACCCCTACAAACATATGCAGCACCCTGTTAAAACAGCGAGCTGAAGGAATCCTTCCAGAAACCTTTACCACTTCACTTACTTCCCCAATAAGCCAGGGAAATAAACGGTTAAACTTTCAGGTTACTAGTAAAATAAGAACCCAGAAAGTTTAAAGGTTGGGTATTGGGGAACTAAGCACCCTAAACCTCTTCGGAAACCCTAAACCCCCAACCCTAAACTCTAAATCCTAAGCCCTAAACCCTAAGCCCCAAACTTTAAACTCTAAATCATAAACCCTAAACCCCAAGCCCTAAACTCAAAATCCTAAACCCTAAACCCTAAACTCTAAATCCTCAACCCTAAACCCAAAGCCCCAAAAAACACTTCCAAGCGGCTCGTGCTGCGCTGTGGAGCGGAGGAAAAACTTCCGGAGACGGACTTTCATCTCGTGGGGCAGACTCAACCTGCCGATTTCGTTTAGGGCTTAGGGCTTAGGGCATTAGGGCATTAGGGTTTGGGGTTGTGGGCTCAACCTGCCGATTTAAGGTTCAGGTTTAACCGCCTAGGACCCTAGGATACCAGAGTGGGGTTTGGGGTGAAGGGTTTGGAGTTTAGAGACTTGGGTTTAGGGTTTAGAGTTTAGGGATGCTTAGTAGGGAATGGGGGAAAGGATCCCTATGATAGTCCCTTAAGGTCCCTGATAGAAGTCCCTATAACCCATTCCCCCATTCCCTGCTAAGCACCAGACAGTTTAAGGTTCAGGGGTTTAGGGTTTGCAGGGTTTGTGGTCTGGTGTTTAGGGCATTCAAAAAGTGGTTCATACTATAGGGGTTTAGGAATGCGAGTGTCTAATTCAAGGGGTTTTAGAAACTCTTTGCAGTGAGCCTTCTGGATTTAATATGGTGGTTTCGCGAGTATTTCTAGAATCGTAAGACGTTCATATTTATGAAGGTTTTCAAGTCCATAGTCATTCATCCTATAGAATTATTTGGGGGTTGGTAGGCTGTAACATACCGGCCTTCTAATAATCTACAATTATAGCGTGTTAGGGTATGTTTTTAGAACTGGAGAGCGTGAAAGGAATTACTACTAACCCTAATAAAGACCTCTACAACAAAGTGTGGGGTTTGAAGACTAGTTTGTGTACTCTACGGGGGCTACGGTTGAGGGTTATCGGGCTCCTTTTGGTCTCTTGGTAGTAGGGGTGGGTAAGAGTCTGAGTAGGTTGGCCTAGTAGATCCTGGTAGGGTTTCTGCGGCTAGGGTGGTCGGTTGCGGCTTGAAACTTGAGCTTTAGGGCTTTACGGGTCGCTTAACCTGTTTGTGCTGTAGCGTGGTATTACTGGGATATGTTTAGCTCCCTAAACCCTAAACCCTAAACCCTTGCTTAGCGTTTTGGTTGAACCGGCTTTGGGCATTGGAGTTTAAGGGTTGTCTCTGTGCGCGTCTCTTGTATACGGGCTTGCAGACCAGGTACATCAAACTGGTACGGCTTTGTGGCTTGGCTAGGGGGTTTAAGGGCTGGGTTTTTGGCCCAGAAAACCTGAAAACCCTACAGTAAGCCCTAAGCCCGACACCCTAAACAACCACATCACTTAGTGACTTCTTGACTTGTTTTGCCCGTAAACCCTAAACCCTAAACCCTGACTTCTCGACTTGTTTTAAGTTTTCTTTTGAAGGATCGGCCCCTAGGCATGGTGTGGGCTTTTTCATTAAAGGAAACTCCAGGTGGGGAGTTTAGGGTATATAGGGTTTAGGGTTTTAGGGTTTAGGGTTTAGGGTTTAGGGTTTCGGGTTTAGGGTTTTGGGGGAGTTTAGGGTATATAGGGCTCCTGAAAAAGGCTTCCATAAGGTATATAGACCTTCTATAAGGCTCCTATAACGGTAACTACCCACCTGACAATGTCCTAGAACCCAGACCCTAAACCCTAAACCCTAAACCCTAAACCCTAAAACCCTAAACCAAAACTGAGCCTTCAGGGTAGGGTTGGGGTTTGAAGGGCACAGGTCTCCTGAGGCGGATTGTTCAGAGCCTTCGATTGAACTCCGGCGTACAAAGTCTTCTGGGATACCTCAAACCCTAAACCCAAAGCCCTAAACCTCAAACCCGAAACCCTGAACCCTAAAACCTAGATCCCCAAACCCTAACACCGCTATAATTCATGGCTTAGGCTTGCCCTAAATCCCTAATGCTCAAAGACACCCTAAACCCTAAATAGACCCTAAACCCTAAATCCTAAACTTTTTCCCGAAACCCTAAATCCTACACTTTTGTAAACCCTAAACCCTAACTAGACCCTAAATAAACCCCAACCTGGCGCCTAGGGTCTTTTGGGCTTTGGGGGCTTATGAGGTGTGCCGCTCGATCTTCTTTGTATGGTTTAGGGTTTGGGGTTTAGGGTTTAGGGTTTAGGGTGTAGGGTTTGGGGTTTGGGGAGAATATTTAGGAGTTGAGGCTTTTGGGTATATAGGGGATTAGAGTTGAGGGCTTTTATTGTTGAGGGGTTTGGTGTTTAGGGTTTAGGAGTTTAGGGCTGTAGAGGTTTAGGGTTAAGGGGCTTGAGGGGCTTGAGACTATGGTTAAAAGCTTAGGCTTTGGGCTTTGCGGCTGCGTACATGTACACGGGTGTACACATAGAAGTGTGCATATAAAATATATATACAGATATATATATATATATATACACACACACACACATATACACACCTATATTTACAATGGTTAGATTGATGGACAGACGATATAGGTAGATAGTATATGTGCAGACAGCAACCTGCATACACACCCAGAGACATATCGTACAATAGGCGTATTGAAAAAAGACGCTTAAGAGTAAAGTATCTAGCTAAGTATCTTGCTGAACAGTTTACCATGTATTAAAGTCGCAGAGACGCCGTAATTGAAAGGACGTGGCTTCTGGGACTTCTGGGTTCGGGCTTTCACAGCGCCTATCGGCGATCATATTGAGATCGTCCATAGTCTGCTGATGGGCCAGCTGATGCGCATTCCTTAGCTTCCATGTCTCTGGAAGACGCTGTTGGAAGGTGCCATTTTGGGTTCAGGGTAACACGATTGGAGACAAAGGGAGTGTGGCACGGCACACATGGCTCCTAAACTCCCGAGCCCTAGACTCTAAACCGTAACGCTCAATCCCTAAACTCTAATCCCTAAACCCTAAATGGCCCTAATGTAGGGGCCTTAATAATTAGAATAGGGTTTTGGGGCCCATTATACTACATTTATAATAAGAAGCCCACAAAATAGTATAGGTAATTATCTAAGCCCCTGTTTTAAGTCATTATCGGCCCGGTAAATCCGAAAGGTTCCATATTAGGTAATGGGTAAAGCACAGCGGCAAGGACGAGGCAATTGCGGTCGATCGACTGATGACCTGGCTCCACTCATTTAGGGCTTAGGGCTTAGGGTTTGAGGGAATAGGATTTAGGGTTTAGGGGTTTAGGGGTTTAGGGCTTAGGTCTTAGGGTGTGTATAGGGTTGACGGTCGAGTCCAGTTCTGTAGTGCTTCGATCAGGGTTCCTTCGAGCCTCTAGGGCTTACGAGGATTCATGTGAGTTTAGAGGAGGACTCCATGGGGTTTGCAAAGACCTTATAAGGCCTTATGGGCTTGCAAAGGGTTGTACAAGCTTTCAAAGAGGTCTAGCGTTTCGGACCTATAGTAACCTGATAACCTTTACGGGAACAGCCCTACCTGCACCTTTAGACGAACCTCAACGTACCAGGTTTAGGACCATAACATGCGAAGTAGGGGCTTGCAGGTCTTGGAAAGGAAGCAGGGTTAGGGTCTAAATAGGACTTAGGAATTGGAGCCTGGGATTCAAGGGTTCAGGAGCTAGGACGTATACAAGCAGGATGTCTGTTACCAGCATCTGCGAAAGACCACCCAACATATTCAATCATCGAGAGCCATAAAGGATATCTAAATAAAACGATGTGTATCTATATCTATATATATATATGTTATATATATATATATATATATTATGTATATAGGCACTTATTGTATTGTATCCCCAACGCCCTGCAGGATTTACCCCTTTTTGTTGAGGGCATGGGGTTTAGGGTTTAGGGCTCAGGGCTTTTAAAACTGACAGCCAAGTAGGAAGGTGGTAGCCTTTGATGCTACTAAGTTACGTTTGGGATGCTGGCAAACAAAAGGCATTCGAATAGCAGTCCCTATAAAACCCTAAACCCCAAACCCGAAGATCCCTTATAGTAATCCTTATAAAACCCGAAACCCCAAACCCTAAGGTCCCTTATAATAATCCTTATAAAAACCTAAACCCTAAACTCTAAGGTCCCTTATAGTAGTCCTGATAAAACCCTAGAGCCCGAACCGGAAAGGTCCCTTATAGTAGTCCTTGTGTGTTGGCGTCTTTAGCCCCGGAAGTCTGTAGTGATTGCGAGGAGCAAGGACCCGTATGAAGTCCGGTTTACACTACAACCTCTATCACCGCAGTCCGCAATCAAAGTAAAACCGTCATCTCTATCATTCTATCATGCAGGAGAAGGAGAGTCAGTTCCTGATCTTTCTGGTTTGGCTGTTGTCGAGGTTCCTGTCGTCAAGGCGGTGGCCGATATTGTTGCTGCTGCTGCTGCTGCTGCTGCCGCTGCTACCGCGGTTGTTGTGGTCGTGTTCTTCCGCAGCAGCCACTGCAGCAATAGTCGTCGTCGTCGTCGTCGTCGTCGTCGTCACGTCGTCGCTGTCGACATCGTAACAGTAGTAGCAATAAAAAGTAATAACTAGCAAAGGCACTCGGAGCAACAGTCGTGATGCTGATGCTGATGCGGATGTTGCAGGCAAATTTCGGAAGATTAGTAGGAAGATGATGGCATGCGGCCATCACACGAGCCTAGAGGCCTCGACCCCTAAACCCTAAAGAAGTGGCGCCTGCGTCCACATAAAGCCTCCGATCAGGAGGAGGATCGTAAAGAAGATCCGCTCGCCAGTACCAGTCGCGCTGTAGGCATGCGGATGAACTAGAATTGTGATGCCCGTATAGAAGGACATGATATACCTGGGAAGCATTCTTGGAAAGCTTTTCAGACTGGAACAGAGAACCCCAGAGACTCGAGCATCTCTAGACATCTATGGACAGAACTTCATATAAGTTATGCGACGACTTGTAAAACGAATCAACAAGTTTGAAGTATGGTACTTGATGAAGGGGTCTTGGAGAACCATGTTCCCCAAATCCTCAGCCCCATGGCCCAACCCCCAGGCAAGAAAAGCTTATACTCTACATCCTAAACGCCGGATCCCACACCCTAAATCCTACATCTCAAACTGTAATCGACTCCCTAGAACCCTTACACGAAACCCCCCAAAGTTTAAAGCCCTACAAATCCTAAACCCCTAAAAAAAAACCTGAACCCGAAAATCCTAAGTCCTAAACCCCAAAACACGCTAAGCCCTACCCCAGGCCAAGGCAGCTTACGCGTTGTAGACGGTGATCGAGGGCCGCTCGTGTTGCGGCCAGCCTTCATACAGACGGAGTCCTGGCTTTCTGAAAGTTTCATCTTCCTTCAAGGGTCTTTAGGGTTTAGAGATTACAGGCTTAGGGCTTAGGGTCTAAAGTTAATAGGCTTAGGGTTCCACTATGGCTATGGAGGCTGAACCCTAAACCCTCAACCATAACCCTAACAGAACCTTCAAGTAACACCCTAGGAAAACACCAACGAACGATGACCCGAAGGCCCTAGCTCAGCCCCAACCCTCAAACATAAGTTCATAAACCCCCCAAACCCTGAGCCATAAACCCGAAACACAGGGTGATTTTGGAATTAAGTCGGCGCTCCTTCGGTAAGCCAGGTAATGGAGCAATCCTCCGAACCTATCTCGAGGTCGTCGGTGCTACAGATCTCAGACCTCAGGAGCTGGCGAGGGTTTAGGGTTCAGGGGGTTCACAATGCTGCTATCCAGCCGAACGCCCTCCCATGGCGGGGTCTCCGTAGATGGCTTATGAGGCTTTATAAAGGCTCAATGCGAACAATGTGTGTTGCAAAGGCTTCATAAGGGGCTGAATAAGGGTTTGATAAAAGGGCTTTAAAGGGTTAGCTACGACGAAGAGGCCGCGTTTGGGGCTGTGAGCTTTTTAGTGTTTTTGGGTTTGAAGGTTTAGGGGTGGGTTAGGGTCAGTCATGTACGATGTGCCCCTTGTGAAGACGGCAGCAATATCAATATATCAATATCTAAGTACAGCAACAAATAAACACATGAATATTAAAAAATATAGGGGACCGAACAGTGTCAACTTGTTGTACCTGTACATCTGTAGTATTATAATGCCTCCCCCAACCCCAATCCAATATCCCAACCCTACACCCTAAACCCTAAACCCTAAGCAGATGTTCAATCATCTGAAGGCTGCCCCTCGCCCCGCGGAGCTCGGGACCCCTTTTGAGGAATATTATGACCGCTTTCCGGCGAGTTGTGGACGGCTTGCTTGTCATACCGAAACAGACACTCTGTATCGGGGACGATTGAGGGCTTGGGGTTCATGATATCCCAAACTACACCCTGAACCCCAAGCCCTAAGCTCCAAACCCCGAACCCTCGACCCTAAAGCCTGAACCCAAAGCCTCGAAGCCTCAAAGCCCTAAACCCTGCGCCGCGAAGCTCGATCTGGAACTTGTGGATGATACCCAGAGTGCAGGCAATCCAGTGCGAGACCGCCAGCACACTAAGAAAAAGCCTCGAGGGCTTGAATCTAGGGTTCAGAGCTCTGAGTTCAGAGGTTTGGGGTTCAGAGCTCTGAGTTTAGAGGTTTAGAGTATAGGGAGAGTTTACGGTTCAGGGTTTAGGACAGTTTAGGTTTCAGGGTTTGGGGTTCAGGGTGTAGTGGTTCGGGTTCGGTCTCCATCCATGAAACATAACATAGAAATACCTATATAGTCTCTCCTAAGAATAAACTTCACTTGCTAAACAGACTATAGGAACCCTGATTAGCCTAAGCCTAAACTCCTAAACTCCTAACCCCTGAACCCCTAAACCCTAAACCCCAAACCCCCAAACCCCTGAACCCCTAAACCCTAAACCCCCAAACCCCTGAAACCCTGAACCCTAAACCCCCAAACCCCCAAATCTCTAAACCCCTAAACCCCTAAAACCCTAAAACCCGAAATCCCTAATCCCCTAAAGCCCTAAACCTCTAAAGCCCTAAACCCCTTAACCCGGGTTTAGGGTTTCAGATTAGGATTTAGGATTTAAGGTTTAAGATTTTGGGGTTTAAGGTGTTAAGCACCGGGGCTTGGATTTGGGGCCCAGGCTTGAGGGTCTTGAGGTCGGAGGGTTAAGCCTACCTGCTCAAGGCTGGCTTAAGAAGGAGGTAGTTCTCTAAATTAGGGTGCCTTTTTAGGTCCCCAATATAGTGCGGCACCCTTATAAAAAAAGGACCCCCAAAGGGACCCTAATTTAGAAAACTACCCAAGTAGACTTTGGCACGAGGCTCAGGAGTAACAATGCGCCGGGCTTGCTAGCATGAGCTACGCTGGTGCATGCTGGTCGCAACCACAAACTCTGTGCCCTAGACCCTACTAAACCCTAAACACCACCGAGAACGACGAGCTTCCACGACCAACTCCAGAGCATCATGTCAAAACACCCGAATCCTAGATAATGTAGGGGCCTTAATAATTAGACTAGGGTTTTGGGGTATATTATACTGTAGCTATAATAACGAACCACCAAAATGGTATAGGTAATTATTTAGGCCCCTATGTTACTCATGCTCATTGGGCCAGGCACCTCCCGGAAAGATGCTTGGCAAATCAGACCAGAAACACACACACACACACACAGGGGTTAGGGTTTGAAGGTTTAGGGTTCAGGGGTTTAGGGTTTAGGGTTTCCTCAACCGAACATTGAATGTGGACACGACAACGAAGGTTGCTCTAGCAAACCCAAAGCGTTGAAACCCTTTGCCCAACGCAGCGAAAACTCTTGGGGAAGACAAGCCAAGGGACAAGTACAACGTCGACTTCCGATAGGAGACACCGAACTCGGCTTGGTACCGTCGAACAACGCGGACACCTCTTTTCAAGGAGTCTTGGGATTTAAATGATTTAACAGGGTGTACTGTATCCCCGAAATCCTACACAATCCCTAAACCCAAAAGCCTAAACCCTAAACCCTAAACCCTACAGCCCCCAAACCATAACTCCGACCTCCTAAACCCCAAAAGCCTAAACACGGTCTGGGTTTGGGGGTCTACGGTTTGTTTCGGGGAAGCTGAACATAATCAACCTGCAGTCGCCATGGTAGCTCAAAATTCAGGCTGACTACGGCTGATTATATAAATCTGCATTACCCAGAATAAGGAATATACCATAGTTCCCATAGTTTAGGGTCCTTAAGCTAATGCTACCTTAACTAAGGACCCTAAACTATGAGAATTACTGTATATTCCTCATTAAGGGTACTGCAGGATTTAGATCATCAGCCGTACGCTCAGGGTAGGGGTCCTAAAGTGTAAATTCGTGAAAAAAGAAGTGAACTACATATTGGAAACTGTTGTACTTGCTTTGTATAGGTGCCTTGATAATTAGAATCGGGTTTAGGGATTAATGTAGGAGCCTTAATAATTAGAACAGGGTTTTGGGGCCCACTATACTATAGTTATAAGAAGGAAACTCCACATACCGTACAGTAGGTAATTATTTAGGTCGCTACATTACTTTTTGAACCTGAAGATGTGCATAAGCACAAGCTTACTTGCAGGTCAACAATTGTCATGGACATCTAGAGCAGCATGTAGGTACAGGCAGTATCTTTCTTTCTGGTAAGACTACGTAACTTCATCACATCTACGTGCCAGGAACATGAAAGGTACTGTTGTGGAGGCACGACTCATGACTTGTTGGTCCGGTTGCTGCAATCGGCGGTTGTAGCAAGCCGCCCTGAAACTCCGTGGCTGTTACGGCTGACTGGCTAGGTTCTAAACCCTGAACCCTAAACCCTTAGGTTCTAGGGTTTGCATGGCCATGAGTGATCGAGCAGCAGCTTGGGGAATAAGAGCTTGGCTCGAGAACCCCGGCTTACAGTTGCGTCTTTGTAAACCCTAAACCCTACTTATAAACCCTATAGGGTTAGGGTTTAGGGTTTAGGGACTCTAAACCCTAAACCGTCAAGTGACCCCACACCATAATCAAGCCTCATCCATAGACCCTGAAGCCTTCATGATGTAGGAAGTGGCGATGAACCAGCGAACGAAATAAATCGTAAATCCTAATCCATATCCTCGGAATGCCTTCCTAAGGGGGCTTGACAGAAAAGGGTTTTGGGTCATGTTCTTCGACTTTATGAGGATTGCCGAGAAATAATACCGGAAAAACATTCAGGCCCTATCTAAGTCGTTTCACAAACCAACCTAGTGCCACTGGCCCGAATCCCGGAGAGCAAGACACCACATCAGAACGGAACATGCAAATATGATTCAGCATGCGCAAAAGGAGTTTTTGGTCGCGCTATGTTAATGCTGAAACCCCTAAAACCGCGAGCCCCCAAAAACCAAAACCCCCTAAGCCCACAGCCCGGAACACCCATGAGCCCATTTCCTAGATGCCTTCGACCGAACTCGAAGGCAACCCAAAAACCTTAAACCTTAAAGTGCTTCTCCCAGATCTGCTTAGACGGAGACCTCGCGCAAGTCTCAGAAGTTTGAGCAGCCTGCCACGCAGTTCGAGCTTAGAGATTGACACGCTTGCTTTGAGCAGAACCCGAAACCCTATAAGGCTAATGCATGACTTGCGGTTTAGGGTCCCGGGCCAGCGAAAACAAGGTCTTCTGGGTGTGACGTGCACATATGTATATTCATTGATTCATATATATATATATACATATAATAC
>CAJNDV010036110.1:0-15284 GCA_905221635.1 Symbiodinium sp. CCMP2456
GCTGGTGCTGCTACTACTACAACAACAACTATTACTACTACTACTACCACCACTACTGCTGCTACTACTCTACTACTACTACTACTACTACTACTACTACTACTACTACTACTACGACGACTACGACTACTACGACTACGACGGCGACGACGACGACGACGAGGACGGCGACGACGACGACGACGACGACTACTACTACTACTCCTACTTCTACCACTACTGCGACGACGACGACGACGACTACTACTACTGCTACTACTACTACTACTACTACTACTACTACTGCTACTGCTACTGCTACTGCTACTGCTACTGCCACTGCTACGCCTACTGCTACTGCTACTGCTACTGCTACTGCTACAGCTGCTGCTGCTGCTGCTGTTCCTGCTACTACAGCGACGACGACGATTGCTGCCACGACTGCTACGACTACTACGACCACGACGACGATTACGACGATGACGGCGACGACGACGACGGCGACTACGACTAGTACCACCAGTCCGGCAAGCACTCCTTCAGCTACGTCTGTATCAATGCGTTTTACGTTCAGCATGCATTGTGTCGATGTTTCGCCCTTACACGGGCAACGCGAGGGTGCGGGCGGGGGAACATGCGCGCTGGCCATACTTAGAGCGAGACTTTGGAGCTGTGGAGGGGCTACCGCACCATGTTTTCACATGCAAGCTGCCCTGCGAATGACACGAGTTAGCTGGCAGCAACACTGATGCGTCGGTACAGCGAAGGCAGCTGGACTTGCCCGCTGTGAGATCCGACAGAAGTCCTGAAAGGCAGTCCGCTCCAAAGAGAAGATTATCCGGATGTTCTTGCCCCTTTAAGCATGCCCACAGCAAAGGCTGAGTTATGCGACCTTGCAAGGGATTCAGGGATCTCCTTAATGTCCGTGACGGTAGAGCGGACTGCCAAATCGTCGAAGTTCAGACAACTGAGGAGGAACTGCAACGGCCCTACGCAGCAAAAGTGCATTGGCACAGGTCATTCGAATTCGGTCGTAGCTGTTGTGCATGCATGCAGAGACTGAGATGGTACCTTTCGACGTCCCGTGGCTATGAACAGGTCCTTTTCTGTGCCTTGGCCAATCACCCTCTTCTGGCTGCAGTGATATGCAAGGAGGTCCTGGGATCCCAAGAGCTTTACAGCTCAGATGCCGCGTTCGTCCTCACCGCTTGGGCCTTGAAGATGTCTGTGCTCACATGGTGCAGACAAATGACAAGCAGCTAAGACCAGAATATGCATGAAAAAGACGTAGACCGTAGACACCAGAAAATACCGAATGCTGAATTCTCTGACCTTCGCAACGCTTCGTTGATCTTGCTGGTCTTCTGTTCTTGTGCGGCCGGCAAGCATGGGTTTCTTAACGAGTGTCGTGAATTATTTCAAGCGGAGAGAGAAAGAGAGAGAGAGAGAGAGAGAGAGAGCGGCCCAACAACAGGGGCGCACATGGGCGCACCATGCGGTGCGGGGAGCCTCGACAGCTCCCTTAACCCCGGAGAACAGAACAGAACAGAGAGCGATAGAGAGGACCAGCAGAAAGAAAGCGAGGGGAGATGTAACTGCTCAGCTCTTCTGAGTGCATGCACCTTCTCGAGGGCCAGGCTTGCTTAAACACGTGCGCAGATTCTGCTCTCACTCGCTTAGTTCATGATTGATTCCTCAGGCCTACCACGCGGCAAACAACCAACGACTCCGGGTTCCGAGACTTTTATTTAAACTCGCTGAACCTTGAGCCCCACCCCAAACGCCCCCAGTACACCTCTTACTAGGAAGGCCAACTTGGTCGCTCCATGGCCAGTCTGTGCGATGACGAAGCGCCCGACGACGGCCTGGATGCACCGCTGCTGGCGCGCCCCTCTTTCCGGCGCCCTAGCTCCAGACCCCAAGCCTTCCGCTTCTTCGTTTAGGGTTTAGGGTTTAGGGTTTAGGGTTTAGGGTTTCATGGGTTCAGGGCGGCCCTATGGGCTTTGATAGGGCTGGCTTGGTGTTCCAAAACTCAGAGTATCCCTACGAGAGCTCCGCGATGAACCCTAGCATGACTAGCAAGGTCCGGCGGTGGACCCGCTGCCCCCACATTTTGACAATGAGGAGTTGAGGAGCCCTTGAAAACGTTGTGATTTTACCATTTGGTTGTCTAAGGTCCGAAATCCCAGGAAGAAAAGGCTTCGCGAATAATTGAAGAAACAGTTCCCCGACGAACCTCTAAACCTAGTCGGTTAAAGTTGCAATCGCTAATCGATACGCTGCAACCCCAAAACCTAGGCAGAAAAGAGTGAGAGACGAACTGTTAGTAGTCGTCGTGAAGCGTTGTCGAGAGTGAATGTGAGTGCGTGATTGAGGGAGTGCGTGAGGGAGGGAAGTGAGTGAGGGAAGGGAGTGAGCGTCGACTGAGGCTTATGTGTGCGGCCCAAGACAAGATCAAGAGCGTGGCGTAACACGTTGGCGGCACCTCCAGTGCGAAGCGTTGAAGTGACAGCCACAGCAGCAACGCGTCGACTGACAACATCCAGCAGGGATTAAACGAAGACGAGTTGGCCTCCGAAGACAGCAACCGCCAGGCCAATTCCCGCCACCTGCACCCAGCCGAGTTGCCAACACCGTCACCTCGGCTTGGGCAGGCATTCGGATCTACCCACATCAGGGCATCATCCACTACACAAGAGGCCACTCCACCAATGGTGCTGTTCTGCCAGCCCCCTTCAAAGTTGGCATCCTCCGGCGGAGTGGTGAGCATGAGAATGGAGATGGTAAAATGGACGTTAGCATGGTTCCCCTCCACAAACAGGATGCACTGTTGGTGACAAGCTGCTTGGATGTGCATGGCCATGCCAAAGAGCCTGCTGGAGGATTTCAGCAGTGGAAGATGGCACTCGCCTGAGTGTCCGTGCGCTGGTAGCAAACCGGCTTCGCACATGCATCCTAAACCGAAGGCGACAGCCGGCAAGACGACGACCAAACGATACCAGACGAAAGCAAAAAAAACACAGGCACAAAGAGCAGCAACTCAGCGTGGGGAGGGCGGGAGGGTTGGGGACTTGGTGGGGGTGGGAGGGAAACGCACTTCGATCCTCCAATGCGGGCATGTCGGGAATAAAAACGGACATGAACCATGCGAAACCTCTGCGCCGGAAAGACAGCAAAACTTACGAATCCGAAAAATGCCCATTCCCACAGAGAACAAAGACACGTCAACAAAGCGAGGACAACGCATGAACGCATGTATCGCACACCAAAAGGGAAACAAGCATGGACACCCAAAAACACAACATTTGTGGTCTCTCTTTGTTTCCATCATTCTCTATCTATCTCTTTCTTTGCCGTTTTTGTTCTTTTTTTTGTTTTTTTACTGTCTCGTACACTCTATTTGTACGTTTGCAGTCTGATGTGACTAACCTGTTTCCGAAACCCAACCGTCGTGAGAAGCTGTGCGATTACAGTATGCCCGAAATCGATAGATAGAGTTAAACTCCCCGACCTCCTGGAAAACGAGCCTCTGCCCTTCCAGTCGAAACAATCCTGGCTAACGTGCAACGTTAGCCTGTGAGTTGGGGGGGGGGGGCGGGGCGGACAAAAAAATGAATCGAGCCCCCTACTTAAATATCGTCGTCGATTGCACAGCCCCTTAAGCATCCTTATCGTAAACTTGCAATGGCGTTGAAGTTGGCGCCTTGTACTTTAGGCTTTAAAGCCGTTCGACAAATGCCAACAGAGAATACACCAGATCTTTCCAAAGAGGCGCTCGGAGAAGCAGCTCTTCAGCCCTCAGAGACGGGGCACACGGACGAGCGCGGCTCGGTGAGTATTGCTTCCCTACAAGTACAAGGTTCACTGCAGTTATAATCTGTATGATCAGCAGACGTATTAACCCGCTTGGAAACTTCCCATGAGAAGCCTTGCAAATTCCAATAGTAGCTTTCGTAAAGTAGTGTAGGACAAGCCGAGAGCTTCTCCCCAAGAGCAAAATAAGTCGAAAATGGTTGCATAGCTTTCCAGTTTGAAGTCTGGAGTTGGGGGTGGGGATAATCCTGTGAATCTAGTGTTTGTGGGTTGAAGCTTTTCGGGGCTATGTCGTTGGCTTACTCGGGGCTGCAGGGCTGGACAAATTGAGAGCTAATGATATGTTTGAAAGGGGGGGTGGGAGGGTGGGTGGGTGGGATGCGGGATCTGTTTTTTTTTGTAATTTGCGGGAGGTTCTGTCCTGTTCCCCTTCGGCCCACCAGTTTGAGGCCTGATTGCGCGGAAAACCTCTGCAGGTTGGTCTGGACAAAGGTCGTGGAAGCGGTGGAAACAGGTTTGAAATCGGATTCATTATGGGGGACTACCTTAAGAACCCAAAAGCCACTTTTTTGTAGGTTCTTAATATAAACCCTAATATGGGATTTATAGGGACCCTACAAAAAAGTAGGTTTTGGGTTCTTAAGGTAGGGCTGAGGTTCTGGACCCTTTACCTCAAACCCCTTCAGAAGCCTTGTCGCAATCCTTAGGTGGTCGGCCGCTTTGGGCGTGTGGCCGCGGAGTTTTTCTCTCCTCCCGTCCACCGTGCGCAGAGCCGCGATTCTGAGAGCTCCTCGGACCTGTGGGGAATCATTGGATTGGTTCTCGGAGAATCGGGGCTTGAAGCCTCAGAATGTTTTGAAAGGTCTTTGAAAAGTAGTCTTTTGCCAGGGTCGCTGTCGATGGTTCTGCTGCAGCTGCTGGTTTTGAAAGCTTCGTCACCGGGTTGGCTCAGTTGGTAGTCCTGCAAGCAGGGCTCGGGGTGGGGTTTCCTGGCTTCCTTTGATTTCGTTGCAGGTGGGAGCCTTCAAGCTTTCTCTTTTGAAGGGGCGAGTCATGCTGAGGCTACCAAACTCAAGCTGAGACTGCTCACAGACCCAATGAAAGATCCTTCAATTTGATGCTCGACGCAACGCGCTTCGAAGCCTTCTGGCTTTCAAGCTCCGAATTCTGCAAAGTATCTAGTCGCTTCAACCCCCCCGGACCTGCAGCAGCGTAGGCTCCACCGGGCAGACGGGCTGGAAGAGCAACCAGGATCGATTGGAGCGCAATCCGATCAGCCAGCGCCCAGTCCGCATCTTTAGGGGCTCCTTGGGTAGCACATGTGTGGCCGTCTGAGCACATCATGAACAAGTCTTTACACCGCGTCGCCAGCGGGATCTAATCCGGCAAGGCAAACATTGGCAACAGCAGATGCGATAGGCCTATCTTAGCCATTGCTGTCGACGTATGAAGACTGCCCGGACCTCTCTTGGACGTTGTTTGTTGCAGCAGGTGTTTGTGGTCATGAAACCTTCGTCTTCCCCAACCGTGCAGGGCCTGCGATTCGCGTTCGGGTGGCCGAGGGCCACCGAGAAACCTAATTCCCCCTGAAACTCAGGATGTTCCTATAGTCTCCATTGTAGTTCCTTTTTGGGGATACCTTATAAAATCCTTAATATATAATTGGTTAAACCAAAAAAGGAACTACAATGGAGACTATAGGTTGGTTCCTTCTCTTTAGGAGTCCCAACCTCGTTCCGACATTCACAGTCCTCGCAGGTGATACGTTTCGTTACGTGCGTAAACCGGCATTTTGCAGCACAGACGCTTTTTGTGTTGGCCGTCGTTCGCCCGAGGAGTTTGCAAGAGCTGCTCACGGGCTGCTTGCCGGGAACCGACTCGGATGAAGGGCCGAAGGGCACACAAGGATGTAGAAGGTTTTCGTGTAAGCCTGGGACGAGGAAGTCTATGTCTATGTGGCTTGTTTTTTGGCTCTTTTGGGAGTTTGTTGCTTGGGCGGTAAGGTTGCGGGATGTCACGTCTCGACATTTACAAAGCAGGTTCAGGATCTTTACAAAGAAGCCGCCGTCAGGGATGTAGGGGCAACCAGAGAATCAGAAAGAGGCCAGAAGAGCCTTCGGGGGGGGCTTTGGGAAGGCCCTGGCCCAGTCATCGAAGTGCAGGCGCCAAACTCGAAACTATGACCTCACCTCACCGCCCGTCCCAAAGTTCAGTATTTTGAACCGACCACCTCCAAAGTCGGACATCGTAGTTGGCAAACCAGTCTGTTCTCCTTTGAAGAGCCACCAGCCTTGTCGTACTGGCTTCGCTGATGAAATTCTACGTGCTCTTTTTGCCAGCAATCCGGGCTACAATGAGCTGGATATCCCCTCTGCAAGAGAGGGCGCGCCTTTGCAAAACACCACGTCTTATTCAGGCTCTCAGCACAACGAAGAGACCGTGGGCTCCTACGCGCCTTGCTTGCAAGATGCACGGCATGACGTCAGATTCGAAGCAGGGGTCGACAGACAGTTGTTTAACAGGCAGCCAGCAGCAGGATCAAAGATGAGGGGTTCCCCGCACCCCAGGTCTGCACTAAAAAGATGCTTTCCGTCCCGGTCTTGTGCTTGCCCGTTGCTTGAACTACGCGATCGAAGTGGCAAGCCTGGCAGGATATGATCATATTCCTTGTCACGAGACGTATGTGACGGCTGAGGCGACCTTGCATCTAGCAATCCACTCCGCCAAGAACTTGCTGCCTGGAGACAAGATGCGGAAGCTGTGAGTAAGTACCTCCAGCCCTACACAGACTCTGCTGAAAGTTGTCCGAGCGGTGAGAGACCAGGCAGAGAGAGTCGAGTGAGCGAGCTCAGCACACTTGACCGTCTGCAAGAGCACCGACAGAAAGCTTGTCCAGGACAACCAACCATACCAGGTCCTAGAACACCCGAGAAGTAGCCCTGAACCTTAGGTTCGGGGCTTCTGGCAAGATATACCGGGACCTTAGTTTCTGTGTAGACCCATTACATCCCTTTGAACCCTCGAGCCTGCATGTGGTCAGCGCATTCTCACCTCAACTCCGTGAACCCCGAATTTGAGGGGTGAGACTGCCAGAATCACCTCAAATGTCGAGGTTGGCCATGGATGCGAGTGGCACCTCTGACCCGTACATTGAGATCTACGTGAACGACGTGCAAAGGGTGGGCTTCGCGAGCAAGTACCCTTGAAGTTTACAGGGAAAAGATGTCGGGGGAATGCAGAGCCCACATCTAGTGAGTCGTTTGCCTAGCGGAATAGGAGCCTCAGTTGTATAGGGCATCCCAAACAGAAAACAGCAGCTCCCGGCAAAGGGGGGGGGTCTTCGTCTCTGGTCCAGGCCAAGACCAAAACGGTCAAGCGGACGCTGAATCCCACGTTTGCTTTCGAGGAAGAGATTGCGATTTGGTCGCCATTTTCCATCGTGACGCTTCGCGCCGTGGATAAAGACATGCTCACCAAGGATGATCCGATTGGGTTTGTCGATTTTTGCGTCGCAGATCTGCACCCGAACGGTGAGGAAGTGCGGGGACAACTGGAGCTCCG
Organism: Symbiodinium sp. CCMP2456; assembly: GCA_905221635.1. Classification (NCBI taxonomy): domain Eukaryota; class Dinophyceae; order Suessiales; family Symbiodiniaceae; genus Symbiodinium; species Symbiodinium sp. CCMP2456. Next base: position 7,354 of record CAJNDV010036110.1, read on the forward strand.
GAAGATGGAGCACTTCGAAGGCACTGCCAAGAGACGGTTCTTGAAGCACCGTCGCCGGCGGGACGACACCTATGATGAAGATGAGCTCCAACCAAGCCCTGAGGCCGAGCGCGACCGCGACGACGCAGAAGATGACGGGACTATCTCTTCTTTTGCTGCCCTGATGGGCAAAAAGGGCCTGTCTCGGAGCATGTCCAAGGCAGCAGAAACAATGGTCAAGGCGGCAGAAATGGCAGAGAAAGTGAAGCCTAGAATTGTGACGACTCTGCAGACGAAGGTGGCGAACGTAAAGCCACCTCGGCCCGCCATGTGCTGCGGGGGCTTGAATGGGGAGAAGGATGAAACCTCTGGTTTCCTGCACTGGCGCAAGAAACGGCTGAATGCTGGTGAGATTGACATATCAATGAGACTGGAAACGCATATGCAGCCGTCCTACCCCGATCACGAGGTGCCGAAGCATGAGCTCCTCTACACAGCAGTCTTCGAACCCGAGAGGACACCAGTGTCACCAGTGTGGTTGCGGCTAGGGTCACAATGCACAGCAGAGTGTACCAATGATTGCCGATGCTTGTGGCAAGTCTCTTGCTGAGGTGCTGTTGTAATATAGGGGCCTTAATAATTGCCTACACTACTTTGGGGGGGTCCTTATTATAACTAAGACTATAGTATAAAGGGGCCCCAAACCCTATCCCAAGTACTAAGGCCCCTACATTAGAGGTGTTGGGATGAGGGGCTGCTTGGGCCATCCTGGGGCTTGGGACAGTTGACCGAATCCGTACCCAGGCATCGCAAGACAGCAAGATGATGGTGGTTGCATGGTACGTAATCATGATGGGAAGCCGTGACCATGAGAAGGATAAACAAAGAGTCATAGATAGAGATGAAATTACGGAACGTGTCAAGTGCGCGATTTTGCGAATGTAGCGGACTGCTGGCAACGTTTGTTTTTTGTTTCGGGGGTGGGGGGGGGGGGCAGGGCGGCCAGCAAATTGTAAAGCTAATATGAAGAAATAGTAGGGAACCGAAGCATAACATTTTCATGCATGCTTCATGTTTGCTTAAAATGCTTCTGCCCCCAGTTATCGTGTAGGCCATCATGGGCACTCACGAAATGGACTCTGGAGAACGGTCTGGAAATCCCTCGCAGCACAGGGTCGGGGTAAACGCCTGTTCCTAAGCCATCAGCTCCAGAACCCCTTCTAAGCGGCACCCAGAGCTTCGCAGAACGTGTTTGCCCTTCGCAGTGCTGGTCGACCGAGGAGGTTTCCGGACATAGCTTCCCATATTTGAAGACCCCGGAAACGTTCAGCAGGATCCAGGAGGTCGTCAAAGATGCTGAGTGGTTTGCCTGCTGCTTTCCCATGCCGCCGCTGGGCCCTACCAAGCTCAACGTGTGTTAACTTTGACCGCCGGTGAGACAGTTAGACCATGCTAGACTCTGACAGTGTAAACACCTGCGAGCGCCACGGGTCAGGTTGGCTGAGGAAGATTGTGACATCATGCACACGTATTGGTGTCTGTGCCTGTCCAATCTTGGCAATTCTCATAGTGAGCGGGTACTTCGTTTCTGCAAGCTAGAGACAGAAGGTTCTGCCTTATTCATGTTTGATGTTTGTAGGCCGGTTCTATGCAGGGCCTCAAGTTGGGGAAACGAGCCTCGCCAGACGGTTTGGTGTGACGAATTTCCGGGCGGAGACGAAAAGGCTAACAACAGCGTCCGCAAATTCTTGCACATGCTTCGTCTCCGGTCCTGCGAGTCAACCACAAGCTCGCAATTCCACGCGCTTTCTCTTGTAGCCCCTAAGTTCTTGCTTCATCCAGTGCGTCTCGGATCCTTGTATGAACTACTACATAGATGCGGCATCTGAAAGGGAGCTGTGCTTTTGAGCAGCTACCAGAGCGGAGTTTCCGTCGCCAGAGAACCAGCATAGGTCCTAATAGGAGGGTCCTCGTTCCCACACCCACTACAATGGGAGCTAGGATTCGGGGGACCCTTGGGGATATAGACCCTCTCAATAAGGTCCCTTTTAAGAGAGCCAAAAGTAGGGTTCAGAAGGGGTACCCTTTAAGGGGTACCCCTAGTAATACTACTACTACAAGAATGATTGGCCTTCGAGGTCTTTTCAGAGTGCCGAGCAGCTCTCAGACAAGTTTTCCGTCGACTCTTGGGACTCAGATGAAGTTGTTTTTTCAGGGCCTTCGGGGGTTGGTTGAAATCCACTGCTTAGGGCTTTGGGTTTTTAGCTAGAGGGCTTCCGGTACTTACCGGTTTTTGGCTACACGAATTTGTTATGGTGCTCTTGGGCAGCGTCAGCCGAAGAGTGGAAGTCTATCCGCAGTAGAAAGGTACACCCGCTCCCCAAAAACCAAAAGCTTAGATCCTAAACCCTAAACCCTAAACCCTAAACCCTAAACCCTGAACCCTAAAGATTCGCCGCCGAGGGTGCCATCAAAAGCTTTTGGGAGGATTTGCTTGAGGCGGTGGAGCAACTCCTGCAGGCCCATTGTGGTTGGGGTTTAGGGTCTAGGGTTTAGGGTTTAGGTCTTCGCAGGTGTCACAGTTCAGGCCTAAGGATTTGGGTTTTAGGATTTAGGTGTGACTTAGACTAATTTAGGGTCCATGGGTGTAAGAGTTTAGGCCGGGATCTGCAGTCATTCGAAAGAACTCGGCATGGATGTGGGGATTTCAGTGCTACACGCACCGTCTCGAGGCAGCGGGTTTGGCGCTCGAGGTCTCCTAGCTTTCTCAATTTGAAAGTCAGGGTTCAGGGCCTGGGAGTAGCTGAGGATCCTTCAATTATTCCACTATTGACTTGGAGATTCGTCTATGTGGGGGTTTCCGAAAATAGGGGACCCTAATATAGTACCCTAAAAAGTAGGATCCTTATTATAAGGACCCCAAAGTAAGGTACCCCTAATTTTCGGAAACTCCCATGTTAGCAGGTTGTCTGAATTTTTCTGAGACCACATCGGGGAGTTGATGACAAGCGGCAGACCAGATGTGCACATGTTTGCATAAGTAATGGTGACGACCTTAACATGGCAAACACCTAGTATCTCATGAATCACGAGCACAAGCACAGGGCGAGTTTGAGAGTTTCGATTCTTTGCCCCCCAGCTAGGAGACAGTTTCGATTCTTTGTACCCTTTCTGCAAGATCCCTTGGAGGTCTTCGTTTGGCCGATCTTCAACGTCTTCCTTCTGCCCTGGTGGCTGCAGTTGGCACTTGAGTTACTAATCGTATTTTGGGGGGGGGAAACTTATTAGAATTATAGTATAATATACCCCACAACCCTATTCTAATTATTAAGGCTCCTCGGCTTTCTAGGGTTCCGGCCTAAAGGCTGCCAGGCTTTGGAAAGCACTATGCCACTACGCCACTACTTCCGATTGCAGGATCGTGGGGTGGTACTACTGGCCTCTTTCTTTTGGTGCTCTGGCCTTCATGTGGCTCTGGTTCTTCTGCTTCGCAGAGATGATCTGCATCAGCCCTTTGGTGGTGCTGGCGCCGTGGCACCAACTGTGATTGCGCGTTCATGCAAATGGGGCGAGGGCTGGCGGGACTCTTGGAAGCTGTAGCAACAAGGACAAGCATAAAATTCACGGCGATGCTTGTGACTGCTTGTGTTAATTAGAAGCGGGAAATTGTGCTGTGCTGGATTCTGAAGCCCCAGCCAGTCCAGTACATCCTGTACTGTAGGCTTGCTTCCATGCGCTGCGGAACCGAAGCTGCTCCAACTTCTTGTTTGCGCATCCGAAAGTTGCGCCTTTGAACGAACAAGGCGCCCTGGGTTTCTTGAGGGGCTTCCTTTTGTCGCGTTTGTCGACACTACCGGCTCGAACGTGTTCTCCTAAGGTTCTCCTAGCTGAACAGCTCAAGCAGCGCAAGAGCAGAACAAGACATGTTTGCCGCACGAGTGAAACAACCTCTCGCCTGATGTGACTGATGTGACTCAGACACGGATAAAGACGAGACAGCACGTCCCAATATATATATATATATATATAATTATATAATATGTAATGTATATATATTAACATACTATAAGATCCTGAGACCCCTCTCTCGCAGGGTTGAAGATGGTTACCTTCCTCAGCAGCTCGAAGGCCAGCGTGTAGCCTGAAGTCGGAGAGGGTGATTCAGCATAAGACTGGTTTAGGGTTTAGGGTTTAGGGGTTTATTTATGACGGGTCACGCAGTGCGAGTGTGCGAGTCGAAGCCCCAAAACCCAAAATCCGAAAACCCAAGCACTTGAACACACCAAGCTGTAAGCCTCACGAGGTTCAAACATGTTCGATCTTTAAAGCCCTTCGAAGAACTCCAATTCTAAACGCTAAGCCCAACACCCTAAACCCTAAGCTTCCCTTGTGGTGAACTGAAAGCCAAACGGCCTCTACTCTTCTGAAGAGCTTCCCGGGAATTCCCGGGAATCCGGGTGGTGGTGTGAAGCCTTGGCTTATGGAAGGGTTTAGGGCTTAGGGCTTAGGGCTTAGGGTTTAGGGTGTAGGGCTTAGGGCTTAGGGTTCAGGGTTCAGGGTTCAGGGCTTCGGGTTTAGGGTTCAGGGTTTGGGGCTTAGGGCTTCGGGTTTAGGGGCTTCAGTTTCGTGGAGGCCATGGGGCTCTGGCTCAAACGACTGGTCAAGGACCAGGGGGGCTGGATCGACAAGCCGGCGGCACCGAGGCTGCAAGCAAGCGAAAGACCTTACCTGCGGCACTGGTTCGTCGGGCTTCGAGAAGGTATCCGAGAAGGTTTTAGGGAGTGCTGATTCTCGCGCTTGCATACGACTTGCGTTCAATCACTTCAGGACGTCATACAGTACAAAGGCCCCGTAGTTGCATTCCAAACTCGATCCGACCTGGCAACAACGTCCAGCCCTGGAGCCTTAAAGCCAATAATCCTGAAGCACAAGCCGAAAAGCCTTTGACTAAAAGCCGAGCTTTGTAGCCCAGGGGCTCAAGGAGTTTGCCAAGCGCACGCACAAGGATGGACAGCCCGCCTTGGCCTAAGAACGTGTGAGCTTTTGCTCGGCTTCAGGCCTTAGGTTCGGGGCCCTTTTCGAGTGGCGCTTCATAGAGCCTATAGACGTGACAGCTTGGGTTTTCATGCCAGGCACCGGATTTCGCGAACTTCGAGGACCTCTTGAGGACACTGCGGTCCTCCACATGCCGCACGGCAGCATGCTGGAGCCAGTGCGTTCATGTCGACCCTTACTGTTGTTGCTGTCGTCATTCACATCATTGTGGCTAAGTGTGAGGTCAAGTCAACAAGCCAAGCTCAACAGGGCTACGTCAAGAAGCAACCCAATTTCGCCAACACCTTGGACCGCAGTGAAATGGCAGCCCATGATAGACGAAGCTAGCCAGAGTCACTATGCCTCCGATGACAAATTTCGAGTATGGCTCGCAAGCGAAAGCCTGTTTTCGGAAAGGTTCGCACTTCATCTCCTGGCACAGACAGCCGACGAAGTGTCGCTACTGCGAGGAGAACAAGTGCGACAAGGGGCGCCCCGGGTGGCAAAACGTGATTGCTCAATGAAGACAAAAGCCTGTGCACCTGTTTAATCAATGCTTCATCTTCGAACATGTAACTGCGACTAGTAAGTGCGCGCTGACACGCGTGGTTCTTGTGAGCATCTTTGTGTAGGTTTGCGTGTCGCTACATGCAGTGTTCCAGTCGCTTCTGAGGAACTGCAGGTTGGAGTTCTGGGGTGATGGTGCCCGGCTCAGACATCCATAAAGCGTGGTCCTCGCAAGTCCTCGCAGTCCTGAGCTACAATGCAGGCAACTGCTTAAAACCGGATGTCTTCGTTGGATGTGTCGTTTCACCGGACAGCATTGAGTTCGAACAGAGTCATTAGACACCGAGGTGCCGTGTGCGGTGGTGATGCTAGCATCGAGGGGTGGCAGCTGTGGAAATGCTGCGGGCGGAAGTGCAAGAACAAGCGGGATGACGAACCGTGTTGTCCAGAAGGCTCACAAAAGGTTGAGAGAGACAGCTGGTTCGACATTTCCGTTCGGAGGTTCAAGCAAGGAGCTTTGTACGATGTAGCGAGTGGAAACGCACAGCTGCACAGTTCCGCAAAGCCGTGCGAGGCCGAGATGCCGAGCCTCCACGGCTGCACATCGGATGCCAGCGGTATCGCTGCCCCTGCTGCGACGCCTGGCGAGACAGCTGCAGTGTCTGAAGGGAGGATCATTGCAAGTATCGCAGATGATAGAATCTGAACATTCATTAACTTCCTCGCCCCAGGACGTTGTCCATTTGCTGTAGGCCCTAGCCTCTAAGCTCCAGAACAAAACGCCAGGTGTCAGAAACCTTCTGCTTTTTGTGCATGGTTTCGGCCGTGCATGGTCGGGTAGATTCCGCCAGCATCCCCAGGCCAAGAACGGTCTCCCGTCGCGGGACATCTGCGGAGCTTGTGTGCACGGCAGCACCGGCTCAATGATCATGCACATGGCAGAGACGTCCGCCGCGAAACAGCTGCCAATCTTCCGGAGTACGGTGATGAAGGACCCTGCCTGCTCTGTGATGTGGGAGTTTCCGAAAATAGGGGACCCCAATATAGTACCCTAATAATAGGATCCTTAATATAAGGACCCCAGAATAAGGTACCCCAATTTTCGGAAACCCCCATGTATCTGTGGCGGCTCAGACCCCCTCTTTTTGGCGCTCCTGCGGCCCTCTTGAGGCAATCAAGGAGGTGATCTACGACTCCGGTCCCATGCTGGAATCTCGGATGCCGGTAAATCCTGCAAGTTCGGTGACTGTAGTCATGACGGATCTGCACTGCACTTGTTGGAATTTTACGGCAATCCAGGGCAGATTCCTGGTCTGGTAACGTGAGCGCAAGACTCTAAACCCTGCACCCAAACCCAAACTCGTAGATTAGATTCCAAAACTACTCTTCGGCACTGCCAGCACGAGGAGCTCTTCCAGGATTTCATGAAGAGGGCCCTTCGTGTGCTGGAGCATTTGCGCACCGCCAAAAACCTAGACAAAGAGGCACTGGGTGTGCAGTTGCACATGCCCCCCCAGTATTGCTTCCGCCCCGTGTTGTGGTAGCACAATTCCCTAATTAGTCGTTCCATTCGTGAACTGCTGGTCCGCGGCACTCCTGTCCCGTCGAAGCCTTCCGTATGGAGCACAGGAAGCCTTGGACTTGAGTTTCGGGGTGGGTCCTGCTGGGTAACTTTCTTCAGAACGACGTCTGACGGCTCCTGCCACGTGCAGGTCGAGAAATATTCGGTGTATACGAGCGTCACGCTGCATGTGGCTGGGCTCCCATCAAAGGATGCAGCACAGGTTTGTTCTCACGAATGTGGTTGCAATATTTTTGGTGGCTCCCATGCTGCTTTGTGTTAACAAGATGTAAGACAATGTAAGCGTAAGCAACGAACGAAGCTGCGACCACACGGGTAAGCAACAGCAAGTCACAAGTACATATTGGAGGGTTTATGCGGAGACACGTACTGATCTGACACATGTTTTCGCGAACATGCTGGTAAGAGTGTACCAGTGTGAAGAAGCACGTACACACACACACACACACACACACACGCACACACGCGTACGCACTCTCAGAAGCACGCTTGCTTTCGTTGCACTGATTGCTCCTCACACTTTCGCTCTCTCCCTCTCACTCTGTCTCCCTCTCGCTCTCTCTCTCTCTCTCTTTGTCTCCCTCTCTCTCGCTCTCTCTCTGTCTCCCCGCCAGCCTGCCTGCCTGGCTGGCCTTCTGTCTGCCTGTCTGCCTGTCTGCCTGTCTGGGTGTCTGCCTGTCTGCCTGTCTGCCTGTCTGCCTGTCTGTTTGTCTGTTTGTCTGTTTGTCTGTCTGTCTGTCTGTCTGTCTGTCTGTCTGTCTGGCTGTCTGGCTGTCTGGCTGTCTGGCTGTCTGCATGCATGCATGTGACAATGTATGAACATATGTGT
>CAJNDV010036112.1:0-16140 GCA_905221635.1 Symbiodinium sp. CCMP2456
GTGTGTGTGTGGGTGTGTGTGTGCGTGGGTGCGTGGGTGCGTGGGTGCGTGGGTGCGTGGGTGCGTGGGTGCGTGGGTGCGTGGGTGCGTGTGTGTGTGTGTGTGTGTGTGTGTGTGTGTGTGTTAGTTAGTTAGTTAGTTAGTTAGTTAGTTAGTTAGTTAGTTAGTTAGTTAGGTAGTTAGTTAGTTAGTTAGTTAGCTAGGTAGTTAGTTAGTTAGTTAGTTAGTTAGTTAGTTATGTGTTTATATACATATATAGATATATTTGCTTATGTATTTACCTATCCGTTTATCTGGCTTGTTGATTTTGTCTGATTGCATATCGATGAACTTATTCACTTGTTTCTCGTATGCATATACTGCAGGCAGGCAGGCAGGCAGGCAGGCAGGCAGGCAGGCAGGCAGGCAGGCGGGCAGGCAGGCAGGCAGGCAGGCAGGCAGGCAGGCAGGCAGGCAGGCCAGCAGCCAGCCAGGCATGCACCCTAAACCCTAAACCCTCAAACAAGAAGTTGTTAACCATAGACGAGTTCAGGTTGGTCTCAACACGTAATTAAGACAGTATGCTGTCGGCTTCGACTCTCTCTCTCGGGAGTTATGTGCCGCGATCTTCGGGCTCAAGCAAACCCAGGTGCCTCGTGGAAACCACTACCCAAGGACCCAAGTAATATAGGGGCTTCTATACTTCGCCTCGGCCCCGGCCGAAGCGGTCAGAGGTTCCTATTCGGATTCCCTCTATTCCCCACCTCCTAATCCCGTCCCCAGTGACCCCCACCCCTCACCCCCGGCCCCCCCGGGCCCTGCCGGGGCCCCCCGGTGCTCCTACCCGTTCGCCCCGCTTTCCCTCCGTTGTTGCTTCAACTTTCCCCGGTCCTCGTCCGCTCCGCCAACGGCGCCTTCAAGGCACTAGCAGTTCGTTGGCCCTCTTTGCTTGCAGCCGGGCTGAGGCGGACGACGCGAAGCGGCTGAAATTACAATAGGGTTTTGGCGTGTATTATACAAAAATTATACCCATGGACCCAAGTACCCACATGTTGTGCTTTAGGCATTAGAAACCACAAAGGAGTAGCACCCGAAAAGCTTCGGTAACAAGGGCGAGTTCATACACAGAACACGGAAGGCTTTGGGGCGTCTGGGCCCAGAAGGCCAGGTAAGGGAGGGGCCTTCATAATAATTAGAATAGGGTTTTGGGGGTTCCTTGTGATGAACATAGTACAATATACCCCCTCGGGTTTAGGGTCGAGAATCTCAGTTGGGGGCAGGTTGGGGGTATGGCGAGCACTGAAACATCCTTGCATTGAAGGACCATAACCCAACCAAAGAGGGGAGCAAACTCTGAAACCCTAAACCCTAAACCCCTAAACCCACAATATGGGTAGTTCTCTAAATTAGGGTCCCTTTTTTGGGGTTCCTTTTTATAAGGGTGCCGTACTATATTGGGGACCCAAAAAGGGACCCTAATTTAGAGAACTACCCATATACTGTCAATAGGATCCTGGGATAGAGGCTCTAGGCAGCATGAATGCATGCTACGACGACTTGCTCGGGCTCCTTTCCCAGACTGATCTCGAGCTCTTCCCATGTACCCCAAAGCCACTAAGCCTTAGACCTCTACCGATTTAGAGTCTGCTAATTTAGGGTTTACGGCTTAGGGCATGAATCATGGAACAAGGCCAGGTTTCGTCGTTCATCCCGGCGGGTCCTGCTGCGCTTTGCACAACAGGCCCTCTTGCTGCATGTCACATTGGACAAGGGTCAAGAGGCTTGGATTGGCAGCTGCAAGAGTTTGGGCCTTGTGGGCTGCAACACATGCCAACAATGTTCGAAGGTTCAGACCCTAAACCCGTATCAACCCCAATGGATAGGGAGTCGTAGGAGCTCGACAGGAACCCTCTCGATGCTCGTGTGGATATGACATAGCTCTAGGCGTCCATGCGCCTATGGAGTTTCAAGGCGGTTCCACTAATGTGTTTTCAGGCAGAGGTATACACACATCTGTTACATGCAGCTAGCAAAAATTCTTCGGGAAACAAGACAAGTGCCACGTCTGGAAGAAGCCCAAACTCCGGACAGTGAAACTCAGCGGCCGGGAACGAAGGAAACACCCAAACATGCCCAGCAGAGTAGGCATCGATTCTGGGCTCTTTGAAACGGACCCCAAGACTGAGCTAGCTTGGGCAGACTACGGCGACTGGCCACGACGTGTCAAAGCCTCTTGAGACCCGGCTTTGTCGTGAATTATGGGTTCAAGTGTTTTGAACCCTCTGCAAAGTCCGGACATTCAGCGCCGGGACTCTAGGACGGCGGATAAGCAGCCAACACCGGCCTATCACAAACACTACAGAACTGCTGCGAACAATTGGCACTCTCCACCTTTCTCATTTCTTCATTCCTGCAGATTGTCAGTCGACTTCTTTGTCGTCCTATTTTCGCACTTTGGATTCAAAAAGTCTGCCTTCTGTCTGCAATCGGAAGCCATAAGAACTGAAGGATCTATATGTTAGTTACTTGAAAGCTAGAGTGATCCAACCCTGAACTGTAAACCCTAAAAAGCCATAACCTTTAGCCGAAACCCTACATACACCCTTTGGTCCCCCAGCTTGCTCTCCTCCTCTGGGTGCGCAGCCTAGTTCATGTAGCCCCGGTTCGGCTCTTCGTGTGGGCTTGGGTACAGGCTTTTTGATAGGCTGTAGAGTTTATGGTATTTGATGGGTATTTGGGTTTAAAGACGTCCTGCTCCTAGTGGCATGCTGAATGGAAGGGTCTTTCACTCTTTGGGATCTCCTCCGCTGGCAAAATAATGATAATGAGGTTTTGGATATATTATACTCTAACTATATAAGGAGTATGAGGTGCTATGACCTAAACCCTAAACCCTAAACCCTAAACCCTAAACCCTAAACCCTAAACCCTATTGCCTATAGTCTGAGTAAGACTACACACGCATAGACAGCAGAGGGATGGGGGCCTGCAGCTGCAAAGCAGATTATGCCAAGCAGCTGATTCCTTCAGTGTTTTTTTTTTGGGGGGGGGGGGAGGGCATGTTATACTGAAACCCTAAACCCTAAACCCTAAACCCTATAATTACGGATGCACGAGGGACTATATTGGGAATACTCTTACTAAGTATTTGACCTCAAATCTTCCGTGAAGCTTCGCTGGCCCCTTCCAGGCCGCAAGTAGCGTCTTCGAGTTGGGAAGGACGTTGAGAGCAGACCTTCGGAATCCCTCCGTTCCAATGAAGCATGGTAGGGTTTAGGGTTTAGGGTTCAGGGGAAAGTCCGTCCAGACTAAAAACCCTGTTCCAGACAGAGTATTTATAGCCCCTGGACCCGTAAACCCCATGCTGAAACCCAAACTAAACCCGAAACCCGAAACCCTAAACCCTTTTGGGAAGATCCTAACCTCAAAACCCTGAAGCTGTTTGGGTACTTTGCCCCAGCGCTCATACCGCGACCGCCAGCGGTGCCGGCGCATCCAACGGCATTTGCAGGAGGGGTGCAGAGCCACTGGTAAGCCTCCGACATTCCGGTTTAGGGTTTCGGGTTTAGGGTTTGGAGGTTTAGGGTTTAGGGTTTAGGGTTTCGGTTTTAGGGTTTCGGGGGTTAGGGTTTCGGGGTTTGGGGTTCAGGGTTTCGGGGTTCCGAGGCTGTTGAAATAGAGTATTCCTTAAGGGAGTTATAAAGGTTGTGCCCGTGCTTTATTGAGTACTATACGGGTCGCACGAATCTCCCCTGGTAGTCCCTAAGAATAAAACTATATGAATTTGCCGAGAATCTTGTGCTATCTATACCTATCAAACCGAACCCTGAACCCTAAAACCCTAAAACCCTAAACCCTAAACCCTAAAACCCTAAACCCTAAACCCTAAAACCTAAATCCTAAACTCGAAACCCTAAACCCTAAAGCCTAAACCCCAGCCAGGACCCGACAAGGTACTCTGAAGAGAGACCTTTAGGCTTCCAAACCCTACACCCCATTGTAAAGGGTTTAGGGTTTAGGGTTAAAAGCTGGAAACCGGATTGAAGACAATTAGTGCTGGGGTTCCCTATACATTACTCTTAAGGATTGGGGCTGTGCGGTTTCCAACTTCGGGGCTTGTACTATAATCAAAGCTTGGTTAGAGTCTCAGTTTAAGGCTCTGGACCTCGGGTCCAGGAGAACTTCGGAATCTTAAAGTTGGGGGCTCAAGGTTGCCACCAAGAGCTCGTGGGACAAAGCAGGCTGCGGGGTAGGGGTAGGGGCTGCAGGGGACCCGGAAACTCGTACCTTTGAGCCTCGCCCTATGCTTCCAAGGACCTTTTGGTTAGGGCCCTAGACCCCTTAAGGACCCAACAAAACGATCGCTGGAAGCATCGGTTACTGCATCTGCTCTCCGTCCCTGCGCTGCAGGAATTTCTAGCCAAACTCCTGAAACGAAAAAACTAGGCATTATCGACCGTACACATGTGTCAGTAGCACATCTCGTTCTCAAAAAACCTTCTTCCAAAGCCCTGCTGGTACATATAAAGATGATTTTCGCCATTAAAGGCCTCTTCATCGGCAGCCCGCGCCGCGGTGTCGTTCGAGCTTTCGGCGGCTTTATGGGCAGTGATGACGGCAGTTGTAGTCTCCTGGAAAGCTCCGGGGAAGCAACCATGAATTATGCCCATAAACCCAAAGGGTCCTGGATACTGTTATGGGGGATACTTGCCCAAGTCATAATAACAATTCCTAATATAGAAACCCTACAGTCTACTATATAGGTACTTTGGACCCTTTGGGAAGGTGCATGGTTCAGGTTGTGCAGTGTTCTGCGTCTGGAGGCATCTGCTCTTCAAGCTTATCGTTTTTCCTAGGTTGAGGTTTCCTCCATCGAAATCAAAACTTATCCTCTGCTTTGTCATATCAGGATTGACGACGAGTTTTTTGCATATACTGAGTCCCTCAACCATATACTCTAACCTAAAGCTTAAATTTCTTAAACCTAAACCGAGAGTGCATCAGTAGTGTGGGTCGCTCATGATGCAGGGATGTTGAACAGGCCTCTGCGGAAACAAAGCATCTGCACAATTCGGGAACTGCAAACATAAGTGCAACCTTTTTCGTTCTATTCACGCATAATTAATCAAGCATACCCCCATTTTCAAACAAACCGTGTATGAGCCCAAACCCTATAAACCCCGAACCCTAAACCCTAACCCTAAACTCTACACCTAAGCCCTAATCCCTAACCCTTAACCCTAAACACCTATTTCAGAACCCTTATGGGAGCCCTAAAAGGAACCCTTGAGGAAACCCTCAAAGGACCCTCAAAGGAGGCCTTAAAGATTTCGCCAAGGCACTTCTTCAGCTCGGCTTTGAATGTGGCGTAGTGCGTGGCAATGCGAGCTCTCCTAAGCACGGAGAGCACAGTCGGCTCTGGATTCTCGGTTTAGGGGTTTAGGGGCTAGGGCTTGTGGGGCCTTCGGGTTTAGGGCCGAGCAGGGGTCGCTCACGGAGTTAGGTTAAAGGGTTCATTGGTCTCATGGGTTTAGGGTTCATATTTCTCATGTGTTTAGGGTTAAAGCTTTTCTTTTCAGGGTTTACGGCTCCTCCCTGTGACTGTAAGGATTCCTGTAATAAGGGCTCTCGCAACGGTAATAAGGGTCCTGTAATTGGACGGATGCCTTGCCTTGAGTTGTTGGGGGTCTTGAGGGTGTGAGGTTTTGTGTGTTTCGGGTTTGGGGGTTCTGGGTTGATTTAACGCGTTTCGGAGGTCCGGGATCTAGGCAGGAAAGCACAGGATTAAGTCCTGGCAGACACGATGCCGGACCTAACCTAAACCCGCCCGAAACCCTAATAACACCATGAACCCGAATCCAAACCCAAACTTAAACTCTAAACCCTAATTAAGCCCTAAACCCGGAGCCCTGTCGCATATATACAAAGCCGAAACGGCCACAAGGCCTGACCCAAAACAAGCTCGGGTTAAGCGATGACCTTGCACCGGTGTGCTGAAGGGAGGCTAGACCTTTCGACAGCAATCCTGAATGCACTCATATCAGGACAGCCTAACTTAGAAAACTACCCATAGTCATTCCGCAACCCAAAAGGCATAGGCCAGCGACATGCTCCAAATTCTGCGAGAACTCGCTTCACGGTGAAACCTGAAGCTCGGACCTTGTCCTGTTCACTTTGAAGCCTACCTTTCGAGGATTCTCTGCAGAAGACGCAACAAGTAATTAAGGTCATATGGCGATGGTAGAACCTGAAGCTAAACCCCTCGAAACCGAAACGGAATGCCCAAAGCTGTTTTGTAAAGTCCAAAGCCCTAAACCAAGCAACCCAAACCGGAAAACGATAGGCCCAAGCCTCAGGAACCCCAACTAAGCCCCACCCACTGTCACGACCCCCAAAACGTATACTCCAAACCCCCCAAAGCCCGTTTGGAAACCTATTGGCAAAGCCCGTAGGACAACCCTCCTATACCCATAATATAGACACCCCCATAAACCCCAAAAGCCCTACTAAGCAACCTTAAAACCAAGACCCATAGAGCCTTTCTGAAATCGCCGAAAACGCAGAAACAATAAGAGGTTCCCGGAACTCTACCCCCTGAACAAACCCTAAACCCCTAAATCCCGACATTCCAAGATTCTAATGCGTAAACCCCCAAACCCGGAACCATCAAAAAACCCTAAACCCTAACCCCAAATACCTATCGTATTTTAAGGACTTACAGAAAGAAATCATAATAATGAGCCCCAAAACCGTAGGTTCGTTAGTGTCCGGGTACCCTAAGGCTCCTGCACCCTTGTATTGAGATCCCAAACCCTAGCCCCCAAAGCCGAAGCCCTCCCCCAGAAAGCCCAAGACCCTCCTAGGAGCCTTAAGGTAAACCCTAAACCCTAAACCCTAAACCCTAAACCCTAAACCCTAAACCCTAAACCCTAAACCCTAAACCCCCAACCGTTGATTGCTGCTCGGGGCTCTGCTCTGCCTCAGCCTCAGGTCCCAAAACCAAATGCCAACTCTGCGACTTTGGATGCTTTGCCTTGGGCGTCTTTAGGGGTTTAGGGTTTAGGGTTTAGGGTTTAGGGTTTAGGGTTTAGGGTTCTTCTCGAGGCTCTAAGAAGGTGTGGGTATTGGGCTTGAACAGGGGGTTTTAGGTTTCAAAGTGTTAGGGTCTTCATGTTTTTTGGGGGGGTCTTTATGCATCTTAGTGGCTTTGAATAGAATGCCTTTCCTTGGCTTAGTTTTCAGGCTTTCTAAACATGCTATACGGGCGTTATAGGGGTTGAGGGTTTATAGTACTTTATAGCATTATATCATGATTTAGACTGACTGTGAGTCGTGCATACTGGGTTGTAGCATAACTTACATGATTCTTGGGCTGCTGAAGTCTCTGTGGGATTTGAGGGGGTTCGGGCTCGGGGTATGTGGGAGTGGTATAGGGTGGAGGTTGCGGACCGAGGATTGGGATATTTGGAGGGCCAGCGAGGGGGTTTAGGCTCTAAGCCCTAAACCCCTAAACCCTAAACACCTTACACGAAGTCTAGAGTTTGGGGGTTGGAGGGTTCAAGCAGGGCTCCGGGCTTGTAGATGAAGTAGTTTAAATGTGTGGACTTGGCACCTAAACCCCACACCCTAAACCCTAAACCCTAAACCAAACAAAGTAAATGCGTTTGAATTTTGAATGCTTTGAATCTCCCCCGAAGAATCAGAACGAACACCAAGAACATGACCTGTCATCCTCATCTACGGGCCTTAATAGCTAGAATAAGGCTTTAGGGTACAGTCTGCCATAGATACATAGAGACTACAAGAGGACCTTCATTATTCTGACCCCCGTGGTACAAGCTAACGTTAAGTCTTAGGCAGATCTGTGGCATGTTTTTTTTTCTTTTGGCGCGGGGGGGGCTGGCGGCCCTTGAATGACAGATCTTATTTCGGGGCAGGGTTTGAATTCCTTGTTTCTTGCAACCTCCATCTGAGCCTCTCGTGCTTTTTCCTCTCACAGAGACAAACAAACAGAGAGCCACAAACCCTAAACCCTAAACCCTAAACCCTAAACCCCAAGCCCCAAGAGCCTCAGCGTACAACCCTACTTGGAGGATCATGGGACTTAGTAAGTAAGGTTATAAGTCCCTTAATTGGGGTTATAAGTAAATTTCAGTGCAGTTACCTTAATTATAACCCTAATTACTAAGTCCCATGATCCTTTAAGTACGTCTTTTGGTCGATGCTGTCAACCAAGGCACTGCCACGACGAAGGCCTCTGCATGCGCACAAGTGCGAAAGCGGAAGCCGCGCTGGCTGAGCTCGTACAGGTGGGAGATCTTGTTCAGACCATATCCTCAAAGCTAGTTGAGGATCAAAAAACTGGGATTTGGAGATTTAGGAGTTGAGCTGGGGCTGCATGGGGATGATCTTTACTGGTAACTTGGGTTTTAAGGTTTGGGGAGGTGAAGCCTGTAACCTCAAAGCGAGTGCCCCTCCTATGACCTCCATTCTAGTACCGTACATTGGTGGCCGGAACCCTAAACCCTAAACCCTAAACACTAAAAGTCAGTGTTTAGGGCTGATGGGGGCCTTACAGGGTGTGGCAAGGGACGGCTGCCCCACACCCAAGGATGCTCTAAGACAGTTGATTCTGTGCCGTGCATCCCCTCGACCCTAAACTCTGAGCCCTACCTGGACCTTGAAGTACCTGCCTTTTTAGGGCTTATGATTTCCTTATACCAATCCTTAAAAAAGGTAGGTTCTTCAGAGTCTGGGGAGACCTTAAACACTCAAGTCTCTTCAGGTTCTTCAACCCTGCAGGTCTGGGGGGTTTCGGACTCTTGACTTGGGGGCTGAGAGGCCTGTAATTAAGTTTAGGGTTACAAGGTTGAGGGTTCAAGGTTCAGGGTTTAGGGATTACGGTACAAGATTTATCAACACAAGGATCCGGACAAAAGTTCTAGGGCTTGTGGGGTCAGGGCTTGCGCGTTCAAAACTTCAGGGCTTGGCACGTTTTGCGATTTCGGGACGATCGAATCCATCCCCGGAAGTTTCGCATGTGAGTTTGGGTAGCTCTCTAAACTCGGGTCCCTCTGTAGACCCCAGACATGGCGGTAATCTTATGAAAAGGATCCTAAAGCGGACCTTACCCAAAGGCCCCAGAGTAGTTCCTTTCTGGGGTTCAAACTAAGAATCCTATAAGGTTAACCCAAAAAGGAACTACTATGGGGCCTATGGGTAATTCTGAGGGCAGGGAAATGTGAGACGTTTGGAGTTCAAGAATTGAGCACAAAAAGTCCCTGAACCCAAAACTCTAGAGCCCTAAGCTAAGCGGTTTAGTGCTTAGGGTTTAGAGTTTAGGGTTTAGGGTTTAGGGTTTAGGGTAAGCTTAGAGGCTTATATATGCTAAAGCTCGAACTTTACCGCACACCTCAGTACACAGCCTGCTTCCATGTCCAAGAACCTCGAAACCGCTCGTCGTATGCAGGCACACTCTGGCGTGGAACCACCACATAGGGTTCAAAGTGCTCCTTGCTGTAGTGTGGCTCGGCGGCTTAGGGCGGCTTGGGCTTCAGTCTTTGAGATCTTTTTTTTAGTGTGGCAAACCTTTAACTCCACAAGAGCGTCAAGCTTTCCTCATAGAGGTGCACACAACCCATGCACATGTTGTGCCTCAGGCACTCCTCTAAAACAACGACCTTACTCACCGCATCATTCAACGACGTAGCAGCCACCGAAGCTGCCGAAGGAGGAGCCGGCAAAAGTTCCGAAGCAGTCACACCCTCAGACTCAGCAATGACGATGCCCATCTGAACCCCCGAAAAAAAGTCGCAACCTCGAGGCAACTCGCAGGTTTAGGAGTTATAAGTAGCTTCACTGCATCGGGGTACAGTACTTATATCTGCAAGCCTTCGGCTATCCTATTGGAGTTCCAATCTGCTGCTGTTTCTGTTGGAGCTTGCTGCAGTCAAAGTTCCAGGAGACAGGCCCTGATTGAGACATACCCTAAACCCTAAACCCTAAACCCTAAACCCTGAAGCCTGAACCCTAAACCTTAAACCCTAAACCCTGAACCCTAAACCCTAAACCCTAAACCCTAAACCCCAAAACAAAAAGCGCCGACCCTGCGCTCTTTGCACAGCTCTACACACGGTTTCGGGTTTAGGGTTTTAGGGTTTAGGGTTTAGGGTTTAGGGCTTAGGGTTTAGGTTTTAACAGAGTCTCCATAAACCCACTTCTGCTTTATTCCCGAACCCTTAACCCGAAACCTAAACCGAGAAAGAGAAAGGTCCTCGTAGTGGATGAGGTAGGCGTCCTGGGAGTTGGACCAAGTCCCCGGTGTGGATTTCACGCTACGGGGACTAGGTTAGACCCTAAGCCCCTGGAAAACTTAGAGTTGTAGGGTCAAGAGGCTATGCTGTCGGTTTAGGTTTTAGGTTTACGGTTTACGGTTTAGGGTCTTGAAAAGGATAGCCTTTTACGGATTTTACACGGCTCCTGAACATTGCTTCTCAAGCATATTGCATCATTGGAGCAGGGCTGTGTAGAATCTTGACATTGACTGCAGCTTATTCGAAGCTTTATCGATATTACCTACCTACTTACAAGTACACATACACACATGTTTATTTCGAAATACACATATTTCATATATGTATACACACATACAGGAACACTTATACATACATATATATATATATATGCATCTACATATACACATGTAACTTATATACGTGTATATGTATGTAAGTATGTAAGTATGTAAGTATGTAAGTATGTAAGTATGTAAGAATGTAAGTATGTAAGAATGTAAGTATGCATGTGAGCATGCATGCATGCATGCATGTGCGGGTCTACATGTCTCCCGTTTGGGCCCTTCAAAGCTATCCCGCTGCCATCAAGACCGAGCTGCCACTCCGTGGGCATGTTGGTTGAAATTTCCAGCATCGGGGCTCTCTGCTTTGCTTACCTCGGCTGATGCGGCGTATGCAAATTAGAATTGAAGGAAATTTTGGGGATATAGACCCTGTCAACAAGGTCCCTCTTAAGAGGGCGATAAGTAGGGTTAAGAAGGGTCCCCTTTAAGGGGTCTCCCCAATACTACTAAGGAGCGTAAGGCTTTGGGCTTTTCAAGTGATGTTGTCCCAAGCTTCAAGACTTCAGGGTCTGGGCTTAGGGTTTATAGGGTTTAGAGTTTATTTAGGGTTGAGGGTTTAGTTTAGGGCTTGGGATACCGAGTTAGTTGCAGAATGAAGGTAGCAGGGTCAAAGTTGTTACTGCTGGCAACGGTATCCATGGAATCGATTCCGCACGTCTGGGTCCCACGCACTCCACCCGAGTCGTCCTGCCGACCTTCAAGATTTCAACAGCATGATATGTCGGACCTGGCGAAGCTATGTTCCTTTGAGTAGTCCTGACAACCGCAGAGAGTGTGCCGTGCTCGGCCACGTCTGCCGCAGCCGGTGTCCAATTGTTCTCCGACTTTGGTGGCCCTGTCGCCACACACTTTCACCACTCCTGTCGCATCTGCCAGAAGGAAAGACGCGGAAAGACAGAAGTCACCCGTCGATTCATCCACCCTGCGTGCATCCTGCACGCACACGGTGACACCCTCGACGCGCCACTGCGGGGCACCTTTCAAAGCAGTAGAAAACGATAACTTAGCCCGAAGACCTTGGCAGAAACGCTGGGCACTGATGCTCTAGTAGTATGTATCGCTCCTGTCCTAACCCCCCCTCCCTCAAAAGCTCGAAACACTAATAAAGATTCCCATTTGCCAAACTCCGTGCCATACAAACAAGTTCTGATCACCACGCCGGAGATGGACTAAATTGTTTAGAACTTACGGAACCCCAAACACCTCTAAGCCCAAAGCCCTGAACACGACCAGGATCCGGCCGAGGACGATTTGACAGGGGCTCATATTGCTCACTACTAGCTTCTTAGGAGCTGCAACAAAGGGTATTTGGACCTAAACAGTTTTCGAAGCTCGGGGTTTAGCGCCATAAGGGTTGTGCTCACCGCATCCACGGATTCCATCTCCAGGTCCTATCCTAACCGTGAGCTACAGCAGTTTAAGAATTATGGTGTATGATTTGGGAATGAAGGTTTATCTGAACAGACTAAACATGGAAGGGCCGGAATAATTGGAATGGGCTTCTTTTGAGGGCGTCTGTCAGGGTTTCGATGCAGGTTTGTACCACCAAACCGAGGCTCTTATAGCACACGCCTCGAACACCCCACCCAAATTGGAATGAGGTTAAACCCCTAAACCCTAAACCCCTTGAGGTTTTAAAGGTATGGTTCGGGTCAAGAAGGCTTGATTAAACGCCCCCCCCATGTTACAAGCCTCAACATCCTCTAGCCAATCTTGACGAAGGTATCTTTGTTAAGCATTACTGCACGGGGTGTAACATCGAATTCCTGTGCTAATCTTCTTTGATGGAAGGGAGTCTATGAATCCGGGGCCTGCATTTGCCCTCGAACTGCAAATAAGGGCAAATCTTCTTCAGCCGCCAATGTAAAATTTAAGTGTAAAAGACTGATACCAAGCAAGCACTGACAAAGACGGACCTCACATCCTAAAGCCCCACCCTAAACCCTAAACCTTAGACCCAAGCCCTACATCCTAAAGCCCCGGCCGGCCAAACCCCCTCTAACCCCCTTCAAACGACAGAATGCAGGACCGAACCCCGAAAGCCGAAAAACCGACGAAGTGCTGAAACACTCACGAACACCCCAACTCTTACTTCAGGGTTTAGGTCTTTAGGGTTTAGGGTGTAGGGTTTAGGGTTTAGGGGGACCCCTGCACCCGGAATCGTCTCAGCGCAGGTGCTCCGAGCCAACGATCGAAGTCAGTGGCGCGGTGGCCGCACGGGAAGTGGCTGACGTGAAATCCCTCGACCTGACGTATTCAGGGACTTGAACCGGTTGATTGGGGTTTAATTTAGGGTTTATGTAGGGTTTAGGGTTGGGGTTCAGGGTTTAGGTTTAGGATTTAGGGCTTACAGTTTATGTAGGGTTTAAGTTTTAGGGTTTAGGATCTAGGGTTCAAAGTTTATGTAGGGTGTAGGGTTCAGGGTTTAGGGTTTGGGGCTTAGAGATTATGTAGGGGTTAGGGTTTGGGGTTCAGGGTTTAGGGTTTAGGGATTAATCTGTAGGGCTTTAAATGTTCAGGGTCGTACGTTTCAGGCTCCTCCGGCTTGGATGTTCCAAGTCGAAAAGGCTGGAATTCAGGCGGGGCTGCAGAAAAGGCCCGCAAGGGTCTAAGTCACGCAAACACATGTGCCACATGTATTGGTAGAGATATCTACTGCACTGGTACGTTTTTGCAGGTTCAGGATTCAGAGTCCATGATCTTTACGGATCTGGGAGTTTGGGGTAACTAATCATGACTCCCCAAGCACAAACCCAAATCGCAAACCAGACCCTGACTTAACCCTAAGCCCTAATGCTTAAACGCTAAGCCGCTTCCCGAAACCTCAAGAACAACCCTAAACCATAAACTCTAAACCCTAAGCCTAAACACTAAACTCTAAACCCCAAACCCTAAACACTAAACTCTAAACCCCAAACCCTAAACACTAAACTCTAAACCCCAAAACCCTAAACCCTAAACCCTAAACCCCAAACCCTAAACCCTAAACCGGGGGCATCTCGACTTTGGGGCCTCCCCGCGTGCAGCGGCGTGGCGAAGCTCAGCACCATGGAGCCTCGGCGGCTTCGGGGGCCCAGGCCTAGGGTGCAGGGTATTCGGGTTTAGGGTTTAGGGTTTAGGGTTTAGGGTTTAAGGGTTTAGGGCTTAGGGTTTAGGGTTTAGGGTTTAGGTAGTTTGGGGGCTTAGGGTTTAGGGGTTTAGGGTTTAGGGTTTAGGGGTTTAGCATCTATTCTCGTGGGGCCACGTCGCAAGAAGCGGTCAGCTCACTTGTGTTAGGGTATGAGGGCTTAGGGTGTACGGTATTAGGGTTTAGGGTATTGGGGTTTAGGGTGTTAGGGTATTAGGGTTTAGGATTTCGGAAACCTTGTAATTGCTTTTAATACTTAATTGCCCTGAAGGGAACCCCAAACCCTAACCACCCAACCCCCACCCTCATGTCTACAACTCAACAGAACCCTCAACCCTAACACCCGAACCCGAAATTCTGGCCACCCCCAAGCCCAAGACCCTAATTATACTTACCTAATAAGTTGATTAAGTAATTCTATTCCGTACCCCCCTAGAACTCTGAAAGGAACCCTCAATGAACCCCCAAACCCTATATAGTACTGTAAAAAATGCTATACCAGGACAGCCGAAACCCTAAACCCTTCTACTTGCCCCTCGGACCCCCGCAAATCCCCAAGCTAACCAAGCCCACCCAGATCCTAAGACACCCCCCAAACCCTGTAAAGAGGTCATTGACTCCACCGAAACACTCGGTCGTAGGATTGAGATTGAGGCTGTAAACCCCCTAATATAGGAACCTGATTAAGAAACCCTGGATCGCTACGAGGGTTATTTTTACGGATCCTCATCTTTTGAATTTATAGGGCCGGGGTTTCTTAATCAGGTTCCTACATCATACCTAAACCCCAAAACCTGATCCCTAAACCCTAAACCCTAAACCCGAATCCCTAAACCCTAAATATACACAAGCAAGCCTACCAAAGCAACGGCTCAAGCCTGAGCCAGAGAATGTCTCACCAAGCGGCGGCAGGGGCATGTTGCTTTTGCTGGCCTGATGAAAGCCAAGCATCGCTGGTTTGGGGGCTTAGGGTTTAGGGGTTTAGGGCTTAGGGTTTAGGGTATAGGGGTTTTGGGTTTATAGGGTTTAGGTAGTTTGGGGGCTTAGGGTTTAGGGGTTTAGGGTTTATAGGGTTTAGGTAGTTTGGGGGCTTAGGGTTTGGGGGTTTAGGGAATGAGACTAAACGCCATAAACTTGGCACCCGGCACGCAAAGCCATTGGCGGTACTCCCTCCATGTAAGGAATGCGGCGCGACTGAAGGTTCGGACTTGAGACGACATTGGGACCACCGACTCTGGGAGAATGGGAAATTTCAATCGCCAGATCCTACTTCAGGGTTAATGTAGGGGCCTTAATAAGTAGAATAAGGTTTTGAGGTATATTATAAGTAATTATGAAGGCCCCTGTATTAACACTACGTCCCAGAAACTAAACCTCAAAGCCAAAGCCAAAGCCCATTCCAACAAACCGAAAGCAAAATCAAACTCCCCATTCCTAAACCCGAAGACAAGAACCAGCACTTTCACCCCGAACACTAGACTTAGACCCTAAACCCTAAACCCTAAACCCTAAACCCTAAACCCTAAACCCTAAACCCTAAATATCATGTACCGAACTTTAAGGTTGGTATGGCAGAAACCTGGAACTTTCCAGCGACTGGACCTGGAATTTCCCTTCCACGATGCCGTGCAAACTGAAGCCAGGAATGCTCCAAACCCCCCCTCAGACCAAAGATGACCTTGCATAGACTATATAGGGCTTCTATAAGGCTTCTATTATAAGGTATATAGACCTTCTAGAAGGCTCCTAGAGCGGTAACTACCCACCCGAAACCTGTAAAAAAGGTGCCTTAAAAATTAGAATGGGGTTCTGGGGCCCATTATACTTTTACCAGAATAAGGAACCCCCCAAAAAATAATATAGGTAATTGTTAAGGCCCCTATATTACAGGGAGGCAACAGGACCTGCAGCTGGCGAAGACCGCTTGAACACTGGATCCTGATACCGAGACTAAGCCCTACCCTACAACCCTAAAGCCCTGAACCCTAGAACCCTAAAACCCTAAAAC
Source organism: Symbiodinium sp. CCMP2456 (assembly GCA_905221635.1). Taxonomy (NCBI): domain Eukaryota; class Dinophyceae; order Suessiales; family Symbiodiniaceae; genus Symbiodinium; species Symbiodinium sp. CCMP2456. The sequence goes on from CAJNDV010036112.1 coordinate 15,754, forward strand.
CCTAAACCCTAAAACCCCTAAACCCTAAACCCTTCCTGATACGAGACATGGTGGTTACAACAAGCTTCCCCAACCCTACAGCCTAAAACTCAACCCTACAGCACAGAAGTGCTAATGGCCTCAAGCCCTGAGCCCTAAACCCTAAAATAGGGGCCTTCATAATTATAGTAAGGAAGCCCCAAAATAGTATAGGTAATTATCTAAACCCTAAACCCTAAACCCAAAACCCTAAACCCAAGGCCTCTATATTAAACCTGAGGCCTCAACCCTATCACCTGAATGGCCCGGCTGTTGGCCTCGAAGGCAGGAATGACCAAAGCCCCGGGTCCTGTGACAGGAAGTGCTGGAGGGATCTGAGCTATAGGTTGAGGTTTTAGGGTTTAGGGT
>CAJNDV010036115.1:0-11308 GCA_905221635.1 Symbiodinium sp. CCMP2456
TAGTCGTCGTCGTCGTCATTGTTGTTGTAGTAGAAGTAGAAGTAGAAGTAGAAGTAGAAGTAGAAGTAGAAGTAGAAGTAGAAGTAGAAGTGGAAGTAGAAGTAGAAGTAGAAGTAGAAGTAGAAGTAGAAGTAGAGGTCGTAGTAGTGCATGTTACCAGTAGTAGTCGTCGTCGTCTTTGTGGTGCTGGTGCTGGTGCTGGTGCTGGTGCTGGTGCCGGTAGTAAGAGGGTGAAAGTGAACTTCCACTGGCAGCACTAGCAATCATAACAATTCTGATTTCCGTAGGTCCTATACACCGGCTCAGGATGAAATATTGGCATTTTTCGCCGAAGATTTTTCTGTCTGGCAGGATCTCCTTCGCATGATAAACGAGGCACCGACCATAGAAGATCTTGGAGGCCGACCTGGTAATGAGATGCGGAGGCTGAAAATTAGGGGGTACCCTTAGCCATAGTGGGGTTCTTTCCTTTTCTAAAATAATGTTATCACCGTGCTAATCGTCCTTTTGTTGGCAGTAGAAGGATACGAGCACTTGACACTAGTCGTCGCTTCTCTGGGGTTGTCTCAAGCAGAACAGATATTCCGAGGATTGGGATCTAGGGTTTTAGGTGGAGTATTACGGGTTCTCCTGACTGACTTGCAGGGGATCACATCTTGCCGTTGCTGCTGACACCATACCCTGATATACCCTGATAACCACTGTTGCCGTATTGCGTAGGTGTCTGACTAACGGCTTTTGCTCGGATTTGGGAATCGTGTTTGGGGTTGCAGGTGCCGGCGCCAATAGTTTAAGCTGCAATTATAGCAGCTTTAGCAACCGGTTCGGCCACGGCTCAAACATCGCTTTGGAAAGTTGCATGTTCTCAGGTGCAAGGTACCTTGAGCTCCATCCTTCACAAAGTCAGAGCTGTACCCCTTCCATATATCATGCAGCAACGAGCAGCATAAGACCAGGTGCCTATGGGGCCGATAGACAGCCGGTCGGCTGCCTCAGCTCACTGACTGTCCACAGGACTTGTGGAGTAGATATTTGTACGAGTTTTGTCTCGCCGTGTGGCAGACATCGACACATCGTCTAGCCAAAACGGGTCTTCATCTTGTCATGTAAGAATATGTGCACGAGCTTGGTGGGGATATGTTGGGGGTTCGTAGTTCGGAAGCTGGAGACTGCCTACTTTAGCGATTTTCTCAGAGCAGGCTTGCTGTGGCTACCCGTGTGAGTCGAATCGTGACGCAACCGGCACTTCTTGATCAAGGATCTTACAAAACTGCTCCCGAACACATGGCGGGAGTCAAATCAAGCAGAGCTCAACTGCTCGCGAGCCCTCGCATCTGTAGAATCAACGGAAGTCCAAGTCCTACTGTCCAGGAATCCCGAAGCACCTACGCTGAAACCCAAAGCCCGCCGAAGCATTTAACACCTCCCCCTTCCGATCCCAAGCATCCTCAAGTTGCCATTAGCCCCCCCCCCCCCACCCTCAAAGGCACCCGTTAAAGGGGGCCTCTCAACCCTAAACCCGACGCTGAAATCCTGATATACCGACATGACGACACTCGGATCCTCAATTGAATGCATTCCTGTATCGCCCCTTACGAACCTGGTAACCTCGCCCGTGAGCATAGTTCTCTTCAATGCGAGCGGGAAACCAAACCCGACGCGCCTAAAGGCCCTCTAACGATCCCTAAACCCTAAACCCCTTAGGAAACAGGCCATCAAAAAAAACCGAAACCCTAAACCCTAAACCTTTGACGTCTCCTTTCGGTCCTTTGGTGGGCACCCTCGCCATGGCGAAGAAGCTGGCGGAAGCGGCTTCCTCTGCCTTTGGTCGAGGAAAAGACGCCGAGGATCCCAGCGGTTAAGGGTTAATATAGAAGCCTAAATCATTACTTGTACTATTTTTTTCCTGGGGGGGGGGGTCCTTATTATAAGTCTAGTAAATGGGCCCCAAAACCCTATTCTAATTATGAAGGCCCCTATCTTAAGTTCAGGGTTTACGGTTAGGGGTTTTATTTCAGGAGGCCTGGCTGCACAAGGGGTTTAGGGGTTAGGGGTTTTGGGTTTGAGGTGAGGCGCGTGAGTTTGGAGTCTTCGGACACGGGGGCTGAAGCTTCGGCGTGAGGTGGGCATAAGGGCATGTGCACTGCAGCCCCTCCTCCCAAAGGGTTTAGGGTGTAGGGTCGGTTGATGGGTGGCTGATGAGATAGACTAGGGTTCAAACGAGGGCCTGCTGATGATGATCGCGATGACCATAATTTGAAACTGATTCCTGTATGATTTATATGCTTATGCTTCTTTTCATGTTTTTTACAGTAATTTTCTCAAGCGTTCAGGTATGCTCGAAGAACTTCAATAGTTTGGGCCCTGGAGGTTTGTGAATTTGAGAGTTCAGGGTTATAGGTTCAGGGATTACACGAGCACTCAAAGCATTTAGGATAGCAAACAGTTAGGCATGTCTAGGTGAGAGAGAGGGAGGGGCAACGAGTATGGCTCACGATTGTGACTATAGTGAGAGTGATGATGCTCTTGGGGTTGTTAGAGTCCGCGGCAGGGCCAGTAACCTGGTGGTTTCTTGGGGTATCCCGCGCTCTTCTGGTTGTGGTGGCCCTCGCGTTCATGGTCATCATGGTCCTCGTGGTGTTTGAATTTTCACAGTTCGGGGATCTGGGCTGGCACAGTGTTTCTGTTCGGTCTTCTGCATGTCGTGTTTCTCATAGCTCAGATGCTGCGCCTGCCGTTTGGCGAGACGACTTTGGTGTTCGATTATTTCGGCTTGTCCAGGATAATCGGAGCGGTTTGTGTTATTCTTCTTCCAGACACTCAGCCGTTGTGAGCGGTTTTTGCACAGACGTTCACACTTTTGGCAACAGTGGCACGGAGGAGGAGGAGGTCTGTGTTCGTCGTTTGGGGACCACCCGAGTGCAACCGTTCCACATTCAACCTAAGAGTCTCAGTTCAAACTAAGACTCGGATTGGGCGAGGGTGGTTGCATGCCTGGCTGCCTGGCTCCCTTTCCCTTTTCTGTCGGGCTTTGTTGCAGTGACCAAGGTTGCGCGGTTTGCAGCGGAAGAGTTGCAACTCAGCATGTGATGCCATGTAGAGACGAGTTCTGTGTCGCCGGTAGACGGCAAGAGAAGCAGAGCTTACGACTTGCTCTGTGCAGGATGCCTTCTGGTCGGAAGCCAGGCACCGGGTCAGATGTAACTGTGGTGCCTCGTAGAATGCAAGCAGCCCTGCCCGGAGCAAAATCGAAGGACTCCTCTTCAGTATACAGTACATTGTAGTACATTACATTGCATGGTCGTATATATTCATAGTGTAGTATAGGTGCAGTATCGTAGCCTTGTCTTTTACATTACGGTCTGGCTTCCATGATGTCGTGGAACGGTCAACAACTGAGATGGCAGGTTTCCTATGGCGAGGGTTTACATTGGCTGGCGTGCGAGTGGAGTATGACTTTGCGTTCTTCACTTCACCGACGAAGTCTTGCCCAACCAGCTACAATATAGCAATTTTGCAATCCACCGATTCGGACACACACACACACACACACACAGACGCCCTCTTCATACTTCAGTGGTCCCTCGTGGCTCATGAACTTCTGTTCAGAGCTTGTAGTTGCGATCTTTCGATCGGATTCATCCGGCCTGGGTGTGGTGCCCGCAAGGATACTTCGACTATAAACAACCCCAACACCGTGTTCTACGTGTTCAGGCCCCGATGTTAGCCTCCCAAAAAAAACCAGAGCTCAGCGGCAGGGCGGCGCTCCACCATGGCTTTGAGGCTTTAGAGCCCCTGTCGGCACTGCGACGGGGGAAGGCCGGCTCTCCTGGCTAGGGTTTCGGGTCTAGGGTTTACTCTATTCTAGTCCCCTTATCGTCCGTTAGTTGATAAAAGGATGCCCACCCACAAAAAAATCAACCTATTCAAAACACTAGTATTGTCCCTACGTGAAGTGGTTGTGATCCTAACAGTCGCTTGCGGAGTCGATAGCATGGTCTAGGGATGCATAGGGGCTGCCAAAATTTGTCTTCGTACTGTCTCACCAGATAACCCAAAACATAGGTATATTGCAAGGATTTGGGTTTGGGGCTTCGGGCTTAAGGCTGTGTCCTTGACATGGTGCCGGACTCGTGGCTGTTTTGAGTGCGGCGTCCAGCCGCGTCATGAGACCATGGCATGACATACCCCCACCTTTGGGTAAATTCCTACATTAGTGTCCAAGATGTTTCAGTCCGGAAAGGTTCTACGTTTTAGGCCAAGCTTAAGGCCTGGGGATTTTCCTGTCTAGGGTTTGGGGTTTCGGGAACGGACTCTATGGCCTTGGGTATCGGTCCCCAATTCTAGCAGTTTCGAGTTACGGGACTCCGAGAGAAAGTGGACAGACGGAAACCCCAAATAGACCTTATATTTTCAATCAATCAATCGAAGAGTTGCGATGCTACAGTACTTGTAATTCCCAAGCTCTGTTTCGGGCTGTGCTTCTAGATACGGTAACCGCCTATTTCCCCTACGCAGCCCCAGATCTTGATCCGAAGATTGTGGCCAGGAGCGCATTTCTATGCCTGCTGATGTGGCCAGCCTATGCGTCCAACGATTGCACAGCTGTTCTGCTACAAAAGGGGTCGGAATAAAGATTACAAGTAGATTACAAGTATCCCCCAGGGTCCTAGGATTACATAGTGCAACGGAATATGTCCCTAAACCCTGCTCGAATTACAACGGCCTGGCTTCTAAATCTTGGTTTACTATGCTCAGATCTCCCTTCCACGACGGTTTTTTTACGGACTTTTCAACATCGTGAAGTCATGGGACGCCGAGCTTCTGCATGTTCCATCCTTCACGGTTTGGGGTTCAGGTTTGCCTGGTTCAAAAATCTAAGGTTCAACTTTGGCGTTTAGGTTTTTGCGTTTAGGGATCACGGCCGGCTTTGTATGCCACTCTTGCTAGAGAAGCCCTACATACCTCGAGATGCTTTCGAAGGTACGGCAGGCCGAGACACTCCTTGCGAATCCTTCAACTCCTCCTGGCTCCATGGCCACCCATGATGCAGCCACGGCTGCATTGTAGTATGCTATAGCATATTACTGTCCTACTTTATGAGACTACTGGCCATTGGAGCTTCGAGGTTTCATGGTGCTGCTGTTCTTTTGCAGTTGGGTTCAAGCTCAGAGCATGTTTGTGTTTCTTGTCAGGTTCTCCACTTCCTCAGCCACGCAGTGGTGGACGCTGGATTGCTCCTTGGCAGTTGGAGGATCAATTAGGGCAACCAGAAGAGCCGGATCCCAAGAAGTTTCAATACCTGATAGAACTCTTGAAGCGAGCTGCAGGCGAATGAGAGATGGCAGCTGCGAGCGTGTGGGTGTTCGGTTTTCTACTCCACAACTGGGCACTGCATGGAATGGCCGAGTCAGGTACGACTGAAATCGCGGCCTAAATTGCATGTCAGAACCGCTCCCTGGTTGACCTAGAATGTACTGTGAATGCAGACAGCGAGAAATAAAGAGTTATGCGAGAAACTGAGCACGAGTCTGTTTAAAATGAAAATACCATGATGAAGGCGGCACACAGCGAGAGACAGAGAAAGCTCCCTCGGGTGTGCAACTGCACGAGCCCACCAGCAAGCGATTTTATCCACTGAGACCATGTGCAGGGAGAAGGAGAGAGGGAGACAGAGAGAGAGAGAGAGAGAGATAGATAAAGAGAAGGCGAGTAAGTGAGAAGAACTGAGAGAGATAGAGAGCCAGAGAAACGATGCAAAGAATGAGAAAGACAACGAGAGACGCATCTAACAGACTCCCTCCATGACATCCTCTATTTTAAGCTCTCAATCCCCCCCCCAAGCGGCCATCCAAGCAGTTGACACTCAGAGGACAGCATCCGATTCGGAACACCTCGTCGAAGTACTGATGCTTGGCTGGGATTGAGCAGCTGTTCCGTAACAAGAAGTTGTAACACGCTTCCCGTATAGTCCAATTGATCAGGGGAGAGTATACCGCCCAAGTACAGTTTCACACATTCAGGCCCCTTTACAAGTATAGAGACTTGCAGTCGCCTGCGATTTGGACTGGACGAAGACTGTCCGCTTTGTGCTGCAAGAGCTGAAAGAACATTTAGCGCGGGCTGCCAGTCTGGAGTGATGTGACTTTGTCTTCTCCCAAACATATTTCCATACCGAGCTACATTCGAAGCTGAATGCCATGGCAAACCATGTCAGGCACAGCAGTCCATGTACTCATCAGCTCGGCGAATGCAGGTGTTGCACCATTTTACTGTGAAAGTAACACGACAGCGCTAGAGAAGCATGACGAACTTGTTTGCGTTATGGTGCAGAACCAAAGCCCATCCTCTAGAAGTTTCAAGGAAGGGCATCCCTGCTTGGGGATGTAGCAGGTCAGCATCAATCTCTCAGACGCGCACCATACAGACTTGCCACTCGTCCCAGGGTGAGGTAGCTGCCTTGGTTTTTCCCGGCTGCAGCGGTGAAGGGTTTAGGGTTAAGGGTTTAGGGGTTTAGGTTTAGGGTTCAGGGGATTGCATGTCCGAGATGTCGGTGCTCCTGCAAGAAGTCGAGGTGAAAGTGATGTGCATTTTCAGGCCCCCTGTTGTTCGATGGGGTTTCGGGGTTTCGGGAAGAAGGGGGTGAAGTAACACCATGAGGATCATCATGTTTGCACGTGGTGCCTCTGCCAGATGTCACCACCTTTATACACAGATGAGGATGACCAGCAAGTCTCACGAGGTAGCCAGGGCTTCCTCTGCTTCCAGAAGATTGCTGAGCTTCATCCGGCTGCCTTAAAGTGACTCGCAGCAATGAGGTGATAGGGCTGCAAAGCTAGGGAGCAAACTCCTGCAGCTTCCGGGCCCGCCACAGAGGGCAGCAGTTCGTCGGGGCATGCACCACCTCCAACCCCCCGTTTTCCAGCCTCACGACACAAAATATTCAGCAACACGACAGGATGGGAACACCTCTAGTCTAGACTAGACGAAGCTGCAAATGCTGAACCAGTTGAAAGCGAGGCAGCAGTCTGCCAAAGTGGCATCAGATGCTTGACCGCAATGGTCAAATCTAAGATATCTGAGACCTGATGGTCAGTACGGGTGTTGCGCGATTAGTTATCTGAGGGTCCTCGATTGCCGGCGCCAACAAGTAAGAATACAACCAAGCGAAATTACGAGCAAACGTACATGAATTATGGGTCTGGGTTCAGGGAAGTGACCGTGGCCGAAGTGGCAAGCATCTCCTTACACAATCTTGCGGTTATTAAATAGTACTATCCACGAATGCTTGTATCTCACACGCTCGACTGAGCGGTGTCCATACATTTCAATCCGCAAGCAGCACCCGCGTTCAAGGTGCTCGTTTAGCTCAGGGATTGAGCCGGCGCTTAGTAAGTGACCATTCAGGAAGTCCCACAGTTGGCGGATTCGTCGTTGGTGGTTATCTACAAGAGCTGCTTGAGCAAGTCTCGCTTGCTATGTTGCTAGAAGTACTGGAAGGTGGGGTCACTCTCCAGGTGTTTTTGCAAACTCCGCCTATTCAACAGAAGTGCACCCCGCAGGGGACGTGATCTAGAAGAAGCCTGACATGAATGACGGGGGAATGGTCTGTGTTTTTTTGTTGTCAATCTGCCTTTGTCGTGGTCGGATGTGTTCCTCCTTGAAGTCCACAAGAAACGAGGTAGAGTTGGCAGATTGAACCTTTCGGACAATGCCGGAGCGGATGGTAGTATATAGAGTTAGATATATATATATATATATAGATGTATAGGTGTGTGTGGTCGGGGATAGGAATGCACTGTATCTCCCCGCAACAACTAGGATCACTTAGGGCTTGGGGGTGCTTGGGGTGTTGGCGGCTCGAGCCTTCTCTCGACAATTGAGTTCGTGTTTCACGGTGGGGCGGGACGGAACTGAGGCAACTACATCAGCACTGCACGTTCTCTCGGACACTCTGCAGCAGCAGCGGAACCGGTCAGCGCGATCTGTTCTCCGCGAGGCGGCTCTGCGATTCGACACATCAGAGAGTGGTGAATGGTGCTAATGATAAGGACCATCATCATCATCACCCAGATAGATCATCATGATGAGAACAGCTCGTGATACCGTAGTGGTGACCCCATGTCCAGAGGCCTGTCGCATCCTTTGGTTCATGAGCCGTTACATAGCATGAAGCACCTCGACACAAAAGCAGTAGATGCACAACCGAACCGGCTCAAGCCTTTGACCGCGTTGGCAAATTACAAGGGACTTTAGGGTTCAGGCCTTGAGGGCTTTAGGGCTTTGGGTTTTTTCGGGTTTAGGGGTTTAGGGGTTAGTAGCTCAGTGATATCCTTGCTGCCCATGACCCAACTTTCCCGCCCACGCAGTGTGGTCCAGTTCTTCTTTTGGCTGGCGCTTTGGAAGCCCTTGGTTCTGCTGTTTCGTTGTTAGAGGGAGTGGCAATGTTTGAAACCACACCGTGCTTCCAGAAACGGCCCTCTTCCTAGTATCCTTTGCAGACGTACTTTTAGGGGTCTAAATAATTACCTATACTATTTTGCGGGGTTCCTTAATATAATTACAGTATACTGGGCCCCAAAACCCTATTCTAATTGTTAAGGCCCCGACATTATCCTTTGCAGACGTATGCCCCGACCCCGGATGCTGCAGGCGGCTGCTCTGCTCACAGCCCTTCCCCCGGTGATCGAGCAGGCACGGGGCTGGAAGGAAAGACCAGGTTGTCAAGAAATGAGACGTCGGGCTCAGATACAGCAACTAGTAGTGAGTCAATCTGCCCTCTATAGACGTATGTATAATTATCTATCTATCTATCTATCTATCTATCTATCTATATCTATATATATGTATATATATATATATATGTACATGTGTGCATATTAAGCATCACATGTATTTGAACTATACCATAACACGTCATAACCCCTAGAAGACCCAGAGACTTCAGGACTGCATGTATCGCGACTGTCCCGAGCGACTGCTCGTAGATCGCGTGGTCACAACCCTAAGCCGGTTTTAGGGTTTACGGTTTAGGGGGTTACCAGGAGATTCGGCCAGAGAGGCTAGTGTGTAGGGGCCTTAGTAAGTCGAGTAGGGTTTCGGGAAGCGTCTTCAAGGCCGTGCCGGTTCTGGGGTTTGCGGTTTGGTAAGGGTCTTCAATCAGGGGGGGCTCGTGTAGGCTCGTGGGGCAGCGACTGAAGGCCCTTGAGAGAGCCAGCGGGAGGGAGGGTGTCTTCAACCACGATCTGTTGAGACAGGCAGCCTTTTAACTCATGAAAAAAAAGCATCCTCGCTTGAAGTGGCCGGCGATGGATTCGTATGTCGCGCACTTCCTCTGATCCTGGCAGTGCGACAGCAAGGCAGGTGATACAAGTTTTGGAAGACAACACAGCTCCTAAGGACCCGCTCAAGCATTCAAGCATCGAGCGGACGTCAGTGAGAGGAGGACCCCCCCCCCCCCCCTATTTCAAATCCTTGAACACTCGACCCTAGAACACTGAATGGTAAAGTCTAAGTGTCCAAGGGGTTTAAGCCCTTGCAAGCCCCAAACAAGACCCTCAGCCCTATAGACCCAAGAACCCCTCACCTCAGGTTGGCCGGGAGCTGGAACCATCAGCTTTGGCGGCCCGGAGAAAGCTTACTGGTTTAGTGTTTAGCGTTTATAGGGCTTTAAGGTTTAGGGTTTGTAGCGGTTTAGGATTTAGCATTTGTAGGGGTTTAGGGCGCAGCTCTTATAGGGGTTCAGGGTTTCTAGGAGCTTAGGGTTTAGGGTTGATAAGAGTTTCGGGTTTAGGGTCTGGGTGGCGCTGTCCCGAGGAACTGCGTGTAGCAGTCAAGTTTGTCGGCTATCGGCCTCAGGTATCAGGTTGCATCTTGGGGTTCTGATATTCTCAGTGATGTTCTTTGGGGTGACGGCTGTGCATATGGGGCTTCTGGCAGGTGCAGGTGGGCGAATGGAACTTGTATTACCAAGCCCCTGGCTGGTAAACGGAAGCGCAAGTTGTTGTTACTCTGTGAAGCCACGCGCTTAGAGCTTCTGGGACGTGAAACATGCACAGGCCCCTTGTCACTTGTGGAAAAAATGCTTCAACAATCGGGCTGGGCCGCTTGTAGAAAGCCTCGGCTGTGACTTTAGCCTTGCTTGTGAGCATTGATCTCATCCAGGGGAGACGGAATCAAGTTTTGGACGGGGACGGCGCGTCATCAGAGGTCTAGCAACTTAACTTGGCCCAGTAACTAATCTCCGCATCTATAGGTTGATACGGCCCACAAGCTTAAAGCTTCACAAGACGCCCCTGCTATTATTGAACCTTCCTATGCTAATTACTGGAGTTCTGCGGCGGAAAGGGCCAATCTTGTCAATACATAGGATTTCGGACATTGGGTACATGGTCTCGCGCCTTGCCTGAGCCACAAAGCTCCCTCGGCTCTGACACTACCTTCTTGTACATGCCCGAACGGCCAGGACACCACACTCCGAAGCCAGCAAACATTGTGCCGAAACGCATTCCATGCTCGAGGTGATCTTAGCCTGCCTGCAGCCTTTGGCGGTCGTCGGAGCACCCTATGCACCTCGACTTGCACAATGAGAAGCGACCCCAAAGTCAATCCTTGATCCCTCTTCCTTCAGCTTCATGTTTTCGGAAACAAGTAATATAGGGGCCTCAATAATTAATTTTATTACCTATACCATTTTCAGAGCTGCTGGAGGTGCTCCCGGGCCGCCGCCCCCCGGCAGTCGCCGCGCCGGCTGGCCTCCCCGGCCTTCCTTCTTCGGATGCTTGGCAGGGTTTAGGGTTCCTGTGGGACTCTGTGGGCTATCAGTCCGGTCGAGATGTGACAAGGCCGTTGCAAAAGGATGGAGCCCGACACCCTGAATCAACTAAGGCAGGAATATCTAGTTTAAATCATGATATGAAGCCCCTCAAAGTTGAAGCCGTTTAAGCCTTACTTCTGAATTGAGGAGCATTGGGATCCATGGGTCTCAGCTTGTCCTTACACTGTTTAATGTCCCCCTTAGTTTGAAGGTTTCCTGATAATGGCCTCATGGAGTTTGGCCTTCACGATTGAACCGGGGCTTGCGGGGGCTACTGACACTGCATCCACACAGGGACAACGGAGGATACCACTACCAATTCTCAGACCCCTACATATTTTCGACTGCTGCCACTGCTTTGTTGTCTGTTCGACAAACTAAACCCTAAACCCCAAACCCTTGGTCCATTGAACCTCGCCTGTGAGCTTTGTTCTCTGCCATGCAAGAGAGACAAAAGCCCTTGGTCCTCGTCCTTGCTAAGTGGGAGGAAAA
>CAJNDV010036116.1:556-16385 GCA_905221635.1 Symbiodinium sp. CCMP2456
TAGCAGGAGCAGCAGCAGCAGCTGCTGCTGCTGCTTCAGAGACAGTGCTAGGGCCCTTTTGAACCATTTTCAGGCCCGGCATGTCATGCAGCTTTCTTATTTCTGCAAGACAGGATCCTATTTTGGGGATTGCGCAGAGCCATTTTCTAGCATGTTCTGTTGCTTTGGTGTATTCCCTTCTGATTGAGGCACCCGGCCGATGGCCGAATCCTCGAAGTACAGCCTCCGCCTCCCCGAGGCCCGTTTGAGCCAGGCGCACCTTGGCTTCTGCTTGGTGCAGAGCCGATTGGGTGATGTTGACTTTGGGAAGATAGATGCTGGGGGTTTTCAGTATTCCATGGAAGACTAGGCTACAGCTATACGTGTGAAGCTTGGAATTTTCCTGTGCCCCATGCCATGCAAGTCGCAGTCATGTCAGTCGTGTTAGCGAGAGAGCGTGTCCATGGAGTCGTCCAGTCAGAGTCCTGGCAGGTGCTCTCGGATGTTTACGGTGAACTGGCCGGAGTTGAGGCAGTGTAGGCTTGTCGTTGTCTTTGGGCTCTTCGTCGAGTCTGCTGGAGGTGAAGGCCGCGAACTTGTTGGACCTCCTAGAAGACACGAGCAGCCAAGGTCTCCCGAGGCATGCGCCGGCAGCTTACGGCTCTGAGAGTCTGACTACATGGGGTCACGACGACGTTCCTCAGAAACCTGAGGGGCTCTTGTGCTTGTCTTGCTGTCGAGGCCCGTAGGTGGCCTCTCGATTCCCGAGCTGGACGCCCGGACAAAGATCGCGTGTTCAGCAAGAAAACGAAGTTGTTATGCCCTAAAAGCGATCACAACATGCGTCCCGGGTATTTGAGCAAGGCTGGCAGCAATGGTTGGCTGCGTGGCGGCCGCAGACGGCATCCCAGCAGATGTGTCGCAAAGCCGGCTATTTGTAGTTGGCCGGGCGATCCACTGGGCCAATCTTGCTACCTCCTGCACGTTCCTGAAAGAATCGAGGTCCTGTCGGCAATGAGTCCTAGCATCACTAGCGTGTTCTTGCGCATGTTCCCAAAACTAGGTCTCCGGGCGGACTGTCGACTGGTTTTAGGAGTCGATCTGCGGAGTCCCCCCTCTGTTAAAATCGGGCTTTGAAGTCACCACGAAGTTTTCTGAACAATTCGCGCCCGGTGCAGACAAGGCTCGCTGCTCTCGAGTGGTACTGTAATCCTGGTTCTGCCCTGCTTCCCGACAATTCTGGGCAACTACCGGAGGTAAAAACAACCGCAAATTTCTCATTTTTTTAAAAAACCAGCTCCGTTTTCCACGGAAGGACGGATTTCTAGACTGCAAATCCACCGGCAAGGAGCTGAAGTGGAAAGCCATTGGCTGCTGTTTATGTTACTGCTGCTGCTACCACTGCCACTGCCACTACCTCTGCCAGTAGTGGTGGTGGTAGTTGTAGTGGTAGTAGCGGCGGTGGTAGCCATAGTGGTGGTGGTTGGCGTAGTAGTATTGGTAGTGGTCGCGGTAGTGCTAGTAGCAGGAGCAGGAGTAGGAGTAGGAGTTGAGATGTAGTAGTAGGAGTAGAGGTGTAGGAGTAGGAGTAGGGGTGGCAGTAGAGGGGGTAGCAGAAGAGGAAGTAGTAGAAGTAGTGGAAGGAGTAGTGGTCGGAGAAGTAGTGGAAGTAGAAGAAGTAGCGGAAGTAGTAGAAGTGGAACTGGCAGTGGTGGTGGTAGTACATTGTTCGAGAATTCGAGAACCGCTAATCGGTACATGCCACTTGGGTCACTTGGTCAGATTGCGCTACGACTTGGGCAAGTTACCATGCTCAATTTGTTCACTCAAGCTTGGTCTGTGGTTTAAGGGTTTAGGGTTTAGGGCTTAAGTGTTAGTGGTTTTGGGTCCACGGTTTAGGGTTTAAGTTTAGGGTTTAAGCTTGAGGGCTTGGCAAGTGCACCCAATGCACCAAGTGGACAAATTGACCACGGTCACTTGTCCAAGTCACAGCAGCACTCAGCGACCCAAGTGGACCAAGCGGCAGGATTCAGTTTGCAGCCCGGGCACTGAGGCAGCAGTAGCAGTAGCAGTCGTAGTGTCAGTAGTGGCGGTAGTAGCAGCGCCAGGAAGAGCAGTGGTAGCAGTAGCAGTCCTGCGACGGCTACGAAGCAGACGGCAGAAACGGGTGCTTCTGTGCCACGTCTGTGCCAGGTCCGAGGGCCGTGAAGCTCGGGCACAGCTGGAAGCCCGAGCTCAGTCGGGGATCCCAAACCGTCACAGAGCCATGTCCTTGTCTTGGGTTTGGTTTAGGGCCAGTAAGCTTTGCGGTTGCGATGTTGAGAGTTGTGGGGACTTCGGTGATTGCCGTATGGGTGTGTGGTGTAGGACTTCGATTCTAGATCTGATCGATGACTTCCGGCTTCAGTCTGATGCCGGCTTGCCATTCGAGTGCTGACGCTGAGTTTCGGGCCTTTTACAGACTTTGCAGTGGACCTCCGGGAGGAGGCCGGTGTTGAAGTTCTTCCGTGGTAAGCTTTTGGTACTTGGAGCCTTCGCCCCTGAGCTGGGAGGTCCGTCAACGCATTCGTGTCGCTGGCTTGCCAAAGCCTTTGCCGATGGGAAGTCTTGAGGAGCTCTGCGCTGAGCCTTCGCCTGGCAATCGCTTTTTCCTAAGCTGGTCTTCGTCCGAGGCCGCAGAGCTACGTCAATGCCAGCAGGGAGTTGGACCCGCAGGCTCCGTGCTGCTTTTGCAGAAGGCCGTGCGAGCAGAGAACCCGGAGGCCAACTTGACGGAGGAGCCAATCGAGACGGAGGGCTCCCGTCTGGCTGAGGCAGCTTGCCCACCTGCCTCCCTTTCCTCACGCTGCCGGGATGAGTCCGAGTCCCTTGTGGCTTGGTCAGGTAATCAGCGAAAAGCTTGAGACTTTGAAGCTGGTCAAGGAGAGAGGTTCACAGCTGCCTTGTCTGCGTGCGCAAGGTCTTGCTCGCAGCTGATGCACGGTTGTAGAGGGTGTGGCGATGCGTGGCGTGCAAGCTTAAATTCGTCGTGAACCGCTCCAGGATGACAACCTTCGGGAGTCTCTCTCTGCCGAGGTCTGCGCTGAGGCGCTCGTGTCAGTTGTGGTTATTTCCGGCAAACCATGACAAGGTTTATGTTTGATGGCAGATGCAAGTATCGAGAGATCCCAGCAATAACAGTTTGGGCCATCGACCCCACGTTATGGTTGCTGTTCCTGATGCTCGAGCAGATGTTGCGAAATAGTGCCTTTGGCGAGAGCCACCCAGTCCCCCCACTGTCCACGAGTCCTCCTTTGCCCTCTGGAAGGAGGTGGCTCAACGCCGATTCCTCCATGAGGACAGTAGAGCGCCTGTGGTGCATCGTGCGGGCCATAGATAGGGAGTCAGCATGCGGCTATTAGTAACTAAGACTACCTCCGGCCCTCCGGCAACCCCTTCCCGCGGGGAGACTTTAGGGACGCTGCGCTGTACTGAAAGTCCCGTCGCCGGTTGCTTTGTTGCGGCTCAGATATTCCGGGCTCACAGCAGTGGGAGCCGGATCCCCAGTGCCAAGTCTTCTGATGTCGCGAATGCCCTGTTCTGATTTGAAGGTCTTTCTATCGGCCCATCGAGGAGATTGCGCGGAAAATGGATGGTAGAAGCATTCAAGGTAGACATGTGAAGCTGCAGGACTGTTCCAGCTACACTCCGGACGTGATCATGATGAACAAGATGAAAAGCCAGCAACCTACATATCTCGAACCGGCTCGAACGTATATATATATATATATATCACGATTTTCACCTCACTTCCCTTGTGCTCAGACTACTTTCTGGACATGGGTGGTTTGGTGGAGGACCAAGAGGTGCTCGCCTCGTTGAGTCGAAGCACTCCCGCTTTTGTAAGATTGCGCTAGCACTCCTGGGGCAAAAAAAGGGGGTGCCGGAACTGCTAGAATGCTGGAAACATGCTTTTCAAATCTTGCTCATTGATAGTGGAACTTGCATGAAAGAAAGCTGCAGGTGATGCTGGCCAAGAAACAGCGCTTCTCGCAGCTCAAGCGCCTGAAGACAGCGCCTTCGCTTGGTGCCCTTGAGTGATGCGATCGAGAAAAGGCCCTGTCTGTATTTCTATGTGTTAATGTTTAAAGACCTGGCGCAGCCACTTTGGCAATGCCAAGAGTGTGGCCAGGCGTTAAGTTTTAAAATGGCCTTGTAGAGCTGTGCGCGTGCGTTTCACGGCACACTTTTGAATTGCAAGGCCCCAGGCCCAGGGTATTGGCTTTACCAGCGGAGCCCGGAGGTCTTCATGCGGCAACCCTCGCAGAGGTGCGTTGCGATGCGTCCTGTGGTCAGAGCATCGCCGCCAGATATGGCCAAAGCTGTCGAGACCTGGGCACATGCCGACCGCGATTGGCGGTTGGAAAATACGAAGATTCTTCGACGGGTTTTGGCATTCGACAAACCGCCCCCATGGGCCGGGCTCCGGCACGCGAGGTGCGAGGAGCTCCTGGCGGAGAACAAGCGCCGGGTCGCCGAGGTGCGAAGTCTGTGAAGTCCTTGCGCTCGAGCTTGAAGCCAAGCTCCAGGCCGAAGCCTCGAGTCCATTGCGCAGCCGACGTGATGCCACCGAGCGGGAGATGGAGGCCCCGGGCCCCGACTCGAGCCTCGAGCGCACTTCTAGAGCGTATTCTCGCAGGCAGTGCAGCAAAGCATTGAGAAGCTCTCCGCAAAGAAGACTGCCATTGTGCGGAGCTCAGCAGCCGGCCGGCACTTTGCAGTAGGATGCGACGAGAACGAGTGTTTTGCGACGGAGGAAGTAAACATATGAAGGCTGCAACTGGCTTGAACTATATTAGGCGCGTTCTTCTTTAGATTCCTTGCATCCTTGATGTTTGATGTTTGCCACGGATCACGCGCAACAGTGGGGTCAAGTTTGACCTCCCCGTGGCTTATTGATGCATGCTATCATTCTTGACAATTTTTCCATCATCCTCCGCCGCCGGTCTGTCGTTTTTTTGGTGGGCCCATGGCTGCACTGTGACGAGGGACACAGATGCAAAAGGTAGCAAAACGACAAGCTGCACAACATCCGTCAACAAAGAGCTGTTGGGAAAAGACTCGGATGCATTCGTTCACGACAACCCTGTCAAAAGGCTAGAGCTGGCACACTGTACATTCATATCAAGTTTCAGTTGGCTGTTGAGAACGACTGCATGGATAATGTACCTGCATCAAGACTCTCATCAGTCTTTGTAAGGGCTGACTGCAAGGTGGCCGCACGTTGTCCCTATCTAAGAGCATATTGAGCAACACCACAGTGGCTATGCCTCCTGTTCCATGAGCTCTTTACATGGATCATTTACTCCCTACTCTCGTCCGTCGGCAGTGATCGGCTGAATGCATGAAGAGATCAAGTTGAAGCTTGCCGAGGCTGCTGACATTGAGGAGCAGCGACGAGCAGAGGCAAGCAGCTTCTGGTTTTGAGGGATGCCCAGAAGGTAATGCTCCTCGTCTATGCACCTGTAGCACCAACAGGCTGAATCTCAAGCTAAGTCGTGAAGTGGAAAGCTCTTCACTGACCTTTGGAACAGGATGCCAGCAAGTCGCGGGAGGCCTTGATCGGGTAGGACAGGGCTGGGGGCATAGTTGGTTTCTTGTTCCTGTCTCACAGTCAGAAGCCATTAGAGGGCTAGGTCCATGATCGTGTCGCTCACGAGCCGTTGGCAGACCAAGAGTCGAAATAGCACGACCGGTGACCAACAATCCGTGTGCGAGCTCAGCTTGATGACGGATCCCAGCAGTGTTTCTCCAGGCTGCGAGCTGCGGAGAATTGTCCCAGGCCATGAAGGCTCCGTCGGGCGCATGTCTTGGAGAGCCTCCACTTTGAGCCAGTGCACTTGAGCCAGCCCGAATCTGTCAGGCGAGGCAAGATTTGGCGTTGGCACTGAGTGGTGCCTTGCCGAACAGCTAATGTATCAAACGAAGGATGCAAAATGCAAGTCCTGCAATGTGTGGCTGTTCTGTGCAGCCGGTTTCTTGGACTATGCGACAATGTGCCGAGTTGAGGTGCAGAGGAGAGACAAGCTGCGTTGCGCTCCCCTTGGGATTTCAGCTGCCATAAGAAAGCAGTTTTGTTGTGGCCACTGGTTTGTGGGCATTGATGTCGGCAGTGTGTGTAGCCTCTTGACATGCTGACGATGAAGAGACGGTGTCCGACTGGGCTTGAACGACCCTGTTCCATCTCCAAGTCGAGAGATGCGTGGTTGTACGCCACGAGTACCTACTTCTCTCGTACTACTTTTGCGCGAGTGCTGGATGTGCTGAGGGAGAAACAAACCCGCTCAATGGTCAGCCGCGACGTAGTTGCCTTGGACATGAAGCACGCAGAGCTCTACCGGTTTTTAGCGTGGAAATTCTTGTGGCTGCTTGTCTTCTTTGTTCTGCCGAACGAGGTCCTCACCAGCGCGGTGGAGGAGGCGGAGCGACTCCAGGAGCAGCTGCTGACTCAAGAGGAGCCTCGCCACAGAGAGAGAGAGAGAGAGAGATCCAGCCAGCAAGCAAGCAAGAGAGATGTAGACTCGTCCTGTCCTTTCTCGCCAGGCCGAGGCTGCGCGGCTTCGCCAGGCCCTGGCCGACTCCTGGGCCGCGCGGGTCCTGGAGCCCATCGAAGGCCTGGACGAAGGCGGGACGGGTCTCGCGCCACGTCTCATCGCTTTGTGGCGTCGCACCTCCGAGGTCCGGAGGCGACGGAAGCGGAAAACCTCGAACCGGACGAGTCCCGAAAGGAGGAGCTCGACTGGCTGGCAGAAGTCCAGAAAGAGGCCAACTCCGAGGCATCGCGCCCTTCAGCCTCCTTGTACCTTCGAAAGATTCTGAGCGCCGAGCGTTTCTACTCCCATCTCAGACAGTCCCAAACTGCCCAGTTTCTCCGTCTGCAACAGCTGGAGAAAACGGAGGCCTGGATCTGCCAGAGGCGATACTGTGCCATCGCGTCCTGCACTGTGTTGAGGCCTCTCTGAGTGCTCGGCTGAAACAGGTTTCCGAGGAGAGCGACGATTCTTGAGAGTTAGCTGCCCAGCCCGGAGACCGGAGCCAGGAGAAAGCCGAGCTCCAGTCCGCACGTGTGGATTTCGAGGATGCAGGCGCGGCGCAGATTCAATGGGGGTCGCATGGACGGAGACTGCCGAGCACCTGCCAGGCAGCGCGCTGCGTGAAGCCATCGCATCGCAGTCCGAGGGCTTCATACGCCGTGTTGGGGGCCTCGCCGCGGCCTTGATGGGTTCCTGCTGTTGAGGAGAAAAAGTGCAATCTGCGTCGGTACGCAAGCCTCGACACAGGAGAATGCGCGGCGAACAGCTGACCAGGACCGGGTAAAGCTGATCCAAGAGTGTGCCGACATGCAGGCCGGTGGTGATTTCAGGTGTTTTTAAGCGAGATTCGAATTCCCAGCTTTGTACGCGAGGCTCGCTTGGATGCTCTGGCGCCGGAGCTCGAGGGCCTGGATGACGTGGAAGGGCGGCACGCTGGCCTTCAGGCGGGCATGTGCCGGATCGGAGCGTGGAGAATCTCGCAGTGGCAGGCGGCACAAAAGGTCCTGAGCCAGCAGAGTGAGCGGCTCCGGGACATGAATGCTGCTTTGGGAGTACAGCTCTTGGCCGACAAGGGTGGCCTCGATGCAGGCAACATGGAGCCTGTGGCCGAGGCAGTCTTTCGTGCAGTGCAGCTCCAGCAGAAGCTTCAAAAGAGACTTCTGGAGCAGGACAAGGAGAGAGAGGATCTCAGTTCCAGAATTCGGGATTTAGAGCGTGGTGGGATCCACCAGTACGAGCGGCCGCCGGATCAGGCAGGCAAAGCGTTGCCTTCCGGGCCACCCGGAACGCTGACTGCCCTGAGGGGTGGACTCGGCCGAATATTGAACAAGGTCTGAACATCATCGCCTTGTTGCTCCTTGATCAATTTTCGCGCAGCTCAAAAAGTCAGGAGAGAAGAATGCCAACTGCTTTCCGCATCCCGCTTCGGGTAGCCCAAGTGCAATTGTCTTGAGAAATATCTTGACGATACGCCTAAGAAGTCATGCACTCCGAGCAGCAGCACACGGTCCTTCATCAGCTGTTGGCACGGCAGATGCCAGAGACTCAAGGCAAGGCCAACACAAGCTGTAGCGACACAGTATCGAAGTTGCGAACTAGAATAGCAGAGCACAGCTTGTGAAAACATCACCACAACCTATGCAAACGCAGGTTGAAAGTTGTTCTGACAAAAAAGATCTCTCCGAGATGCCGCCGTGCGCGGTGACCAGATGGTTTCCAGCCGAGAACCTGGTGCAGTTTTGATTGTCAGCCTCATTCAATTTGTGTCTCTCCCTCTCTCTCTCGCTTGTTCTCTTGCTCTCGCTCTCGCCCTCGCTCTCGCTCTCGCTCACTCTCCGTATGTTTCTCTTTTTCTCAGTCACATAGTTTTAGAGCACGTGCGACACTCTTCAGGCAGAGAATTTGTGAGTGTGTACCTACATAGAACATGCATATATATATATACTGTGTAAGCTTTATATTTATTTGTGTGTGTGTGTGCGCAGGTGCTTTGGGCCGTAATCATATCGTGGATCCGCTGAACAGTACAACATGGCACAAAATAGTGATCAGAGTTTAGGGTTTAGGGAGCGCCTTTCCGTAGATCCGCCATGGAAGAACAGCCAAAGCCTAGCTGGGCCCAGACACCCGGCGCAGCTACGCAAGCAGAGCTTATAGCTGCAGCTGAGAAGCTGAAGAGCAGACTAAGAAGATGGCACCTACCTACCTACCTACCTGCCTGCCTGCCTACCTACCTACCTATCTGCCTGCCTGCCTGCCTACCTACCTACCTGCCTGCCTGCCTGCCTGCCTACCTACCTACCTACCTACCCACCTACCTACCTACCCACCCACCGACCAACCTACCTACCTACCTACCTGCCTGCCTGCCTGCCTACCTACCTACTTTCCTACCTACCTACCTACTTACCTACCGACCGACCGACCGACCGACCGACCGACCGACCGACCTACTTACCTACCTACCTGCCTTGCTACCTACCTACCTACCTACCTGCCGGCTGCCTCGCTGCCTGCCTGCCTGTGTAACTGCCACTAAGACTACCATTGGTTCCTGTCTCCCGAGCCTTATTGCAGCCTCAAGCCGCGCCAGGACATCCTGCACCGAGATATCAAGTCAGGGTGCGCCGGGGGAAGAGGGGAGGGGCAGATCTTTTAATCCTAAAGCTTCTATCTCAAATCCTGAGCCTAAACCCTAATGTTATCCACACTCAAGCCTACACCGTGCCTGCCACCCACACCAGGCTAGCTTCAGAGTAGGATTTTGGGTTTGCGGCGCAGGCAATAGGGAGGGCCGAGTCTTCCTTCCCAAGTTTTCATCCGCATGAGGCTATGTCTTGTGTAACTCGTTCCATCTGCAAGCAGTGAGGTATACAGATGGGCTCTGGTTTCCCAAGTGCGCGGCGACTCCACTCCTAAACCCTAAACCGCACCAAGATCCGAATCCCCATGTGTTTCCGGGTTTTCGGATTCCAGCTTTGGCAATCTTCCGGCACGGGTGCCGGACTTGCGCATGGTACTTCGCAGTGTTTCATGTGACACACACACACAGACACCAACAAGACCGAAAGGCCAAGACGTCTTGAGAGGCATAGGGGCTTCAACTCAGTCCTTGTAGAGGATCGAAGGCATACATCCTAGCATTGGCATTTCAAGACTTGTGGGTGCGGATTCAGCTAGGATACGGCCTTTTTCAGGGTTCCCAATTCGGGAGATCCCGGAAGGGGTCTGGGGAAGTATCCGGAACCGGTGATTTAGGGTTTAGGGTTTAGGGTTTAGGGTTTAGGGTTTAGGAATCTTGGTTCCAAAAGTCTGAAACCGGACCTAATACCGCACGTACACGCCTGCAAGCCCGACGGTGCTAGCATTCCTTTGGCGAACGTAGAAGCCTAAACGGATGCCTTTACTATTCCTTTGGGTTCCTGACCATACTAACAAGGGAGGGCTTAGGGTTTAGGCATTAGACTGTCATGCACACAAAAACCTTGTAGTAAAAGATCACCCCGCTGTATTATTAGTGCCAGGAATGCCTTCCTCTCAACGCCTCTCCAAGTTGCGGCCTCAGAACACAGAATGCTCAGTCAGTGCCAGCTCGAGGACTCTAATCTAGGGTTTAGGGTTTAGGATTTAGGATTTAGGGTTTAGGGTTTAGGGTTTAGGGGCCTGAATAATTAAAGTCAGGAATTTGTTGGCAGAGGTTGCATTGACAAGAATAACAACAATAATTGTAGTAACAATATTGGCGACAGTGGGGGCTATAAGGGGACATTGTTAGTGCAGGCGTCTTAATAATTAGAATAGGGTTCTGGGGCCCATCATACTATATTTATAATAAGGAACCCCCAAAATAGTATTGGTAATTATTTAGGCCGGCCCCTACAGTACATACATGTTTTTCAGACCCCTACGTCAAGCATCTGAGTCCGTTCCTGGCTTCCGGAAACCTATCTCAGGTTGAGAGCATAACGTGGTATGCAGGAGCTTAGCTTTCTGGTGTTTATGCAAGCAGTCACTGCGGACGATCGGGCATGCATGTTTCGGGTTTTTAGGACTGTTGTTAGAGCTTAACAGTTTTCAATGGTTTCCAGTTTTAGGGTTTAGGGTTTAAGGTGCAGGGTTTCGGTTTCAGGGGTTTGAGGCCTTCGATGCGCAAGGGACAGGCATTCCTGTTTCCACTGAGGTTGGGGAGATGCTTCCCACGGCTGCCATCTTAGCCCAGGGTTCACCAAATCGATAAAATGCCACAAAGACCCAGCTCACTTCGTAGCCCATGGCCGGTTTCTTTTGGACTGTTTTGGCTCTTATAACCCTTAAACCTTAAGCCGTATTATAAACTCTTATAAGTTAGTCTTCTTCTGAAGGTTTCCAAGTTCGTCCCCTGGGTATCGGGCACGTAGGGCTACCAGACCAAAGGCAACACCACAGACTGTTACATGGCCATTCCGATCATACTAGATTTATATAGTTCCAGAGACCTGAATACTAATCCCTGAGGGTTGAAATGATATACAGTGTAAGTTCGATCGAAGACCAAAGTCAAATCTACCACATTTAGATTCTGCTTACACCATCAGGGCAGTTCTCAACATCTTCGTGGCTTAGGAGTTTAGGTTTTTTGTCGCGGGTGGCCCCAATGGGCGGGCTTTGGGGTAGGCGCAGGTAACGTTGGTGTTCAATCCTCAGCCCTAAACCCTAAACCCTAAACCCTAAACTCTAAACCCTAAACAGTTGTCTTTGGACAAAGGGGCTCCGGGTCTTAGGGGCACAAGGTTCGTTTTGTTTTTCGGATCCTTCATGTACGGGTGCCATTTTTTGCAGGATCTGAAAAGGGACATTCATTCTAAAGCACCGCCTCCTGAGGTGTTTGGGACTCGGTAAGAACAACCTGAAGTTAGTGGACGGCTCCACCCCTAAACCCTGAACCCTAAACCCCTGTTGTAGTATATGGGGTTTAGGGTTTAGGGTTGAGCCCATCAAAGAAGCTTATCCTAATCTTAATAATGCACGCCCCTTCTTTGGGGGGGCTCCACCGGTAGCTTTGCATGTAAAAAGCCCAAAACCCCAAAGCCGAACACAAAGCCCTAGCCTAAACCCCAAACCCTTGACGTAGCCTTTGTAGCAACAACGCAAGGTAGGCCGAGCCCAAAACCCTAAACCCTGAACCCCAAGCCCTAAACCCTAAACCCTAAACCCTCAGCCTTGGCCTTGTAAGTGCAACCTAGGTTGAATTCTGAAACTTACAGTTTAGGGTTTAGGGTTTAGGGGGCTGTATCCCAAGCCCTAAATCCTAAACCCTAAATTCTAAAACTTACGCTAGCCTCAGTTGTGCTTCTATCGTACTTAAAGGTGACCCCTAGACCCTACACGCCCTAAACTCTGAACCCTAAACCCTAAGCTCTCGTAGCCCTAATACCTGCAACCCAAGCCCCAAACCCTAAGCCCTAAACTCTAACATCTACACCTAGACCCTAAGCCCTAAAACCTAAACCCCAAACCCAAAACTCTTAGCCCGAAGCCCTAAACCCTACACCCTAAACCCTAGACTCTTAGCGCTTAACCTTGAACTCTACACCCAACGCCCAAAAAGCAAACTTAGCTGTAACCCAAGGTGAAGGTCGGCGATATGGGTTTCGCGCGGCCGCGTAGTGACTTCGATATCATGACGCAGGCGGTGTAGGGTTTAGGGTTTGGGGTGTTTAGGGTTTAGGGTTACGGTGTGTAGGGTTTAGGGTGTGTAGGGTTTGGGGTGTGGAGGGTTTAGGGTTTAGGGTTTAGGGTGTGTAGGGGTTGGGGTGTGTAGGGTTTAGGGTTCAGGGTTTGTAGGGGTTGGGGTGTGTAGGGTTTAGGGTTCAGGGGTTTTGCAAGTCGGAGCCTTCATGGTTTCCTTTCGCAGAGGATCCTAAGTGGCTATATGCGGGATACTAACCCAGACCATAATGCTACTATAGAAATCCTACTTTCTGCTGTGTAGGTACTTAGGATTCTTGGTTCAATTTGGGGCTTAGGGCTTAGCTAGATGGTTTTGGGTTTGGGGCAAGCTTTCGAGCTTCAAGTTTAGGGTTTAGGGTTTAGGGTTTAGGTTAGTTATTAGTTACATAGATCTGGAAGGCAGGAGGTACTGTATCTTGTTTTTATGTGAATATGTGAAGTATTCTTGCGCTATCAGCACCTGCACATTTGCATGTTCAGGTTTGGGGCTCCTAAACCCTAAGCCCTAAACCCCTAAACCCCTGAACCCCTAAACCCCTAAAGTCAAAACCCTTCGTCTACAGAAATTCACAGCTCGCTGCGGGGCCGCTTCCGTTTTGGGGGGGAGTGCTGACGGTGGCTTGGGTTCGAGCTTTGGACATTGGAGCTTCGAGTTGGGGGTCGGGGTCCTCCTCGTTTCGAGGTCGTGAGCCTCTATAGTTTCGGGGGCAGGGGCTTTGGGTTTAGGGTTTAGGGTTTTAGGGTTCAGGGTTCAGGGTTTAGGGTTTAGGGTTTAGGGTTTCACTAAACCCCGAACCGGACACCCTGAACCCCCAAACCCCCAAACCCCTAAACCCCTAAACCCTGAAAACCCCGAAGCCGTGCTGCCCAAACTACGGGCTCCAATATACCTCAATCAAGGAATATACCTGAAATCAGAATAGGAACCCTAATAAGAATATACCTTAATCAAGGACTAGAGGAATAGAAATTAGAATAGGAACCCTAATAAGAATGAAGGTAGATTCCTTAATTAAATGGTATCCACCCTAAACCCTAAACCCCTAAACCCTAAACCCTAAACCCTAAACCCATAAACCCCAAACCCTAAACCCTAAACCCTAAACCCTAAACCCTAAACCCTAAACCGCAGGGCGTCGGAACCCTCCGCTACATGGCGCCTGAGGTCCTGAACTCAGGCCGCTGCCTCAGGTCCTTCTTTTGGGGCGGTTTAGGGTTTAGGGTTTAGGGTTTAGGGTTTAGGGCTTTCAAGGGATCTATAAGGATTTCCGGGCTTGTGTTGAGGTTATACTCTACAAGCCTAATCATACTATGTCTTCGTGTTCCACCATAGCTTACGTACTATAAACGAAATGTAGTAGAACAACCCCCCCAAAGAGCCTTATTCTCATCATTTGATAGCCCCCATACTCATGGGTTTGGTGGTCCTAGCATTTAGGATTCGATGGTACCTTTTGGATTTAGGGGAGCCATTACCTACATAACACATGAATCGTGGCATGGTCACCCACATTAAGCAGAAGTGGTCTCGGATTGTCGGTCTTAGTCGAGCCCTTATACCAGAACCTGTAGAAACAATAATAGAGAACCCGAGCCCTTCACCCTAAACCCCTAAACCCTCGAAGAACCCCGTAGAAAAGCCTTGCAGGAACCGCGGGGACTTCAAGAGGATTTAAGTTGGTTTTTTGTGGCCAGGGATCGAATGAACAAGTCCACAAGCCAGGGAGCACTACATGGTACAAGCCTCAGGGTCCAAGTACTTAAGAATCATAGACTCTCCCAAACACTAGCCCGCAAAACTACTATCCGTAACCTCTATACCTAATTACTACGGTTGATGATAGAAATCCTGCATTACCCATCATAAGGAATATACCATAATTTCCATAGTTTAGGGTCCTAAAGGCAATGCAGGGTTTATATCATCAACAGTAGGTCCTTTGGACCCTTAGGGAAAGGCTCTGGGCTTGGGGTGTGAGATGCCATGAAGCCTTCAACACATCATGCTACAGTAATAGCTCTAAGCTCGAACATACCTCCATGCCGATTCCCTAAACCCTAAATCCTACACCCCTAAACCCTAAGCCCCCTAAACCCTACATCCCACACCCCTGAACCCCCTAAACCCTAAGCCCCTGAACCCTATAGATCCTGACTCTATAAGCCTGCGCCCTCAGCCCGAAATCCCAAAGCCTCAACCCTAAACCCTAAACCCTAAACCCTAAACCCTAAACCCTAAACCCTAAACCCTAAAGCCCTGAGGTGAGTATGGTGTGCAGGCCGATGTCTTCTCCTTTGGGATCCTCCTCCACGAGTTCCTATCAGGCCCTGCGCTTGATTTAGGGTTTAGGGTTTAGGGTTTAGGGTTTAGGGTTTAGGGTTTAGGGTTTAGGGTTTAGGGTTTAGGGTTTAGGGTTTAGGGTTTAGGGTTTAGGGTCATTGATAGGGTTCCTTTAAAGGGGTTATGGAGGTACAGGGTTCCTTGGAAGGGTCGGGGTTGGTCAGAGTTTGCGGTTGCTTAGGGTTTAGGGGTTTAGGGTTTAGGCTTTCGGGTTTATCAAACTCTCTTGGGGCTGAATTGTGGGCTCCTTGGAGAGGTTTAGAGTTTCGGCTTGATGTAGGCACCTCAACGATTCGAGTTGGGTTTCTACCAGGGTTCTTCGAAGGGTTCTTTAGGGTTTAAGGCTTATGTTCAGGGGTTCGGGTTTGTGCAGAACCCGGAACTAGGGCTCAGGGTTCAGTGTTTGCGGCTTTGGGTGCCGAAGCGTTCAAGGTGCAGGGTTGGGGGTGTAGAGCTCTAGGGCCTTAGGCATCCGGGTTGACGGGGCGTGATGGGTGGTTGAAGGCAGAGGAAAGAGAGTCAGATACAGGGTTTAGGTTTAGGGTTTAGGGCTTTAGGGGTTCAGGGTTCAGGGCTGACTATGGATGAAGGGTATCGCTGCAGATTGTGATTGAGCATTCTTTTGAGTGCATCTGGTGGCATTGCGACATCAACCCTCCCACCATCAAACAACATCTTCTACAAAAATTAAACGCCCCAACCCAACGCTCTAAAACTTCATGCCCCACATAACAATCCCTGAGCCCTTTTCAGCCCTAAGCGCTAAAGTTGTAAGTTGCGGCGACCTGTCTGCACCGAACCTTGTTCAGAAGGTGGGACACAGGCAGGTAGGATTGAGATTCCCCACCTAAGGTAGAAGCCTGAGTAATTACCGATATTATTCCTTAGGGTTCGTCAATATATTGCATACTACAGTTATACCCAACATTAAGTAAGACTCCTATATGGGTAGTTCTCTAAATCAGGGTCCCTTTTTGGGTCCCCAATATAGTACGGCACCCTTATAAAAAGGACCCCCAAAGGGACCCTAATTTAGAAAGCTCCTCATATTGCCTTCATCCCACCTTTGGGCACCTTATGGCTTCCACCTGTCAGGGGGAGTGCCCTATGGAAGTCGGAACGAAGCCGCACTCTGCCTCGCAATCATGAGCGGTCCGGGCCCTGGAGTTAAACCCTAAACCCCTAAACCCTAAACCCTAAACTAGGAGTTTCTTAAACCTTAAACCCT